>JAPVRG010273387.1:2755-16043 GCA_029783565.1 Rhagoletis cerasi
TAGAGAACGACCGAACTTCGCCTTCGGCTTCGGCTTCGGCCATGTTCGGCCACAAAAGTTCGGTTCGGTTTCGGTTCGGCTTCGGCAGAAAAAAAGCCGAACTTAAACCGAACATTAAGTATTAAATTATTACTATATGTACACGTGCCATAACAAGTTTTTTATGTTTTTTTACAAAAATACTTATATAAGTTTATATTATTTGCTAAAATTGATGTGATTGAAACTTAAGTCTGTACCTTTTTTGCTTGTTTATCAATAAGAATACTACATTTTTAAAATTTCATTTCTTGTTTATTACTTGGGCCCTTGAAAATGTTCGGTTCGGCTCCGGTTCGGCTTCGGCCGAAATTGGCCGAAATTGGCCGAAGTTCGGTTCGGCCTTAAAAATCGAGGTTCGGTCGTTCTCTACAAATAACATTTTCGTGCATTGCTGGTTGCTTTCGCTGCTGCTGTTGTTGTTTTGACTTTAATTAAGGCAAAATGATTTGAATGATTTTATGACATGTTTCCTGTCCATTTCTATTAGTTGCAAGAAAAAAATAAAATACATACAAAACTAATTGACATGAAATGAAATGAGGCGCTGAAATGAGTTCTCCTTGGCCTAATGCAATTTTATACACACACGCGCATTTCTATATGAACACACATACTTACATATTATTAAATACATACATATGTATGCACAACAGTCGAAAGGGTAGAAAATCGTAAATGGAATAATGCAATCGCTTGCTTTTTCGGAAGTAAATATGATGGAATGATGAAATATTTATTAATTTGGGGTTGGAGGCACTTGCGGGCCATTGTTTATTTGTATAACAATAGAGGTATTCTCGTAGTCTTGCAAAGCGCTTGTAAGGTGCTCGGTTTGCAAAGCTTGCCAATAGGAAAACCGGTTTTTACCATGCAATGCGTGCGCCGGGAAAGGACTTTGCAGGACTTCGAAAATACCCATAATATTTTTTTTATTTTTTAGGTGATAACTATACAGTGTTGGGCAGATAGAGCTTTTACCACGTGCCCGTCCAACAGTGACATCCGAAATGTAAGCCGTTGAGATAACGTTTTTAAGCTTCCCATACATTTTATTTGGACATGAACAGGGTAAAAGCTCTCTGGATGGCCCTGATCTAGAAAATTCTTAAAACACCTCGCCTTGCATATCCACGACCTAAACATATCCTGTGGAGGAAGATTTTTTTGAGTAAATTCTCTCTCTGATCGTCTACAGAAGCATTAATTGTGTTCAATTTCACGTGTTAACCTTCACGTCCAACTAGCTTTTCGAAATAGAGGACTGCTTTGTGTGCCCGCAACTGGTGTAAATGTACAAAATGACAAAATTACGCAATTAAACATACATTCCCTTGAAGCCTGTTTCATGCAATAATTTTTATAGCTGCGATACACTTTGAAACACAAAGAAAAAAGTGGTAATCTCTTGCAATGACCATTGGCAAAGGAGTCATACTTTTCTTCCTAGACTCTGTAGCTTAATAAATTTGTATCTACCCACTCTTCAGTAAAAAATATAAATGCTACCTTAGGTTTAAACTATTCCACCATATGCTTCATATTAACCTTTATGGGGAGTTATCACCTGCTGGATATACAACTGTTTGTATGTTTGGACCTAAAGAAAAGTACTTTGTCGGTATTGTCTTGGGTGATTAACTCGGTTTTTTCAAATTGGTTTTCCTCGGGTTTTTTCATAAATTTTTTAGCGGCTTTTGTAAAATCATGATTTTTCGAATATCGAATAGACCGGGTTTTTTTTATCTCCAAACCCGATTTTTTTTACCTAGATTTTAAAGTTATAACTTTTGAGGAATAGTCGAGATGCGGCAGCCAAAAAATGATTATTAACTGGCAGCACCGAAAAAGTGAACAGCTTAAGGCGAATTCACTACAATAACAAATTATATGCCCATTGAAAATCAAAACAAAACAAAAGTATAACAAACCCAAAAAGATTTTGTATATTTAGAAAAATATAGTTTTATAAAAACTAAAAAAAAAAAAATAGATTGACTGCAAAACATTTAAACTGCATTTTATTTCCAAGAGATTACTTTCATATCTCATTTTCTTTTTTGTTTTAAACTTAAAAAAATTTGAATTTGTTTTGTATTGATATTGTTTTTAAATAAAGAGTTTAATTTTATCTTTTTTCGCTTTTTTAGCTGAGCGTAGATATTTTTATTTACATAAGGTGTCTCATAACACCTCATAGCTGCCAATTACTCAAAAAATCCGGTTAAACCGGGTTTTTCCTGATTTGGAAATTAGAAACAGGGTTTTTTCAAATTGCCGTTTTTCGAATAATTTGAAAACCGGTTTTTTAAAAAAGTCGAATAATCGAATACCCTAGTATTGTCCCGTCTCTGCGAAATTCCACCAGTTTTGGATTCCAAGTCCAACCAAGCCTCTACACTTGGTACTTCCATTGTGTTGTTTGGTGTCCTTGCTTTCAATGTCAATCCACCGGCGCCGACCGGAATATCATAGTCCCTACAACAAATTTAAGTCGGGGCAATTGTTATATACAATATAAATACAAAGCTTTTCACAAATCAAAGTTAACTGTGACTTGTGCCCAGTACGAGAAACCTCTTTAGCCCTTAATCCTCCCCACAGAGCGGGCCTATCTATCTCTTATTACGCTTTATAGATTAAAGAAGTCGCATGACAGCGAGTCACCTAGTCTAAAAACTCGTTTGATTTGGAATGGCGTGGATATGTTCTTTCCAATTTGGACTGACGGGCATCCCATATTCGTACAGACACGGAATCGTGCTATCAAAATATGCTTTAAAATCTCGGAAAAAATGTGTATCTATTTGTTAATCTAGAATCATAGCTTGACGCACTGTAAAAATCGGGTCAATGATGGATTTGCCAGGCCATGTGATACATTCACTTTTGAATTTTGAAGAGCTCAGCTTGTATGCCATTGACACCATGGATCTTCTTGACTATCGGTAGCTTTATCTCTGCCCGAGTATTTATTCGCAAAAGTTGAGTAGTATTTCCTCCATACCCTAAGTGAGCTCTAAACATCTGCAGCCAGATTTCTATCTTCATCTCCTCAGAAACCACCACGCTTTTCTAACTTCTATTTTACTGTCTTCATTTTCTTCACCTACAATTGGCTGCTGGTTGACTTTGTAAGCCACTGAAGCACTCTTCGCCAAACTAGCTGTTCTACGTAAGTCGTAGTAACCAACCAACTCAATTAAGAAAAGAAATTATAAAGAAGTTCCATGCCAGCTCTATTCCGGAATAGTATAGCCAAAATTAAGGCGGAATCTGATGACTTTCTTATTGAATACAGTGAGGTGAGGTGATGTAAAATTTGATTTGTGGCACTCAAGAGTATATGGAACCTCCGCCATTTTGAAAGAAGAGTGGCTAACTTTTTTCCGCAGAAGATTTTCAGATGATGGTAACCTTCTGTAAAATGGAATCGTTGAGAAATTGCTTATTTAAGAAGAATTGATAGTTGGTTACAAAAGTGTTCGGCTACCCTTTATCAATGCGACTTTTAGATGTCAAATTAGCATCAAAATAAGTTACTGATCCAATTTTATATTGACTCCTGGAATGGGAAAAACGCCTGGTGCTACCGAAAGTATCTTTCGGCAAACAAAAACAAAACAAAACATTGGGGTACCACACTTTAAAATCCGACTATAAATGCCGAATATATGAAGAAAATGAAGAAAATGCTTTTCAAAAACACTTCATAGGAGGGAGTGTACGGCGAAATCTTTTTTCGATAAGGTCTAAAGTACATATATTATTTCGCCTTTGACCCACTTTATACAATTTTTTTTGGCATCACTAACGTTCCCTGGCAGCTGGAATATTATACCCGTCGCGAAAAAAAAAACAGCAATCTCTCCTTGCCTTCAGACTTTCGTATCATAAACATTCTGCAGTGCTTGTTCAAAAGTTTTTGAAAAACAAATTTTAAGCCTGAAGATATTCTAATATTCGAATACCAGTCAGGATTTCGCCAGGGGCATAACTGTTCCACTAAATCTTATAGGAAGTTGAAGATTTATCAACAGCATTTTTTCTTAATACATGCATACATATGTATGTACATATGTATTCATACAATTTTGTTGTAATTTTTGAGTGCGTACATTGACGAGTGCATGGCAAAAAATATTTACTACTTAAGATCTATTAGAAAAGCGTTGTGGCGTTATGAGTCTTTCGACCTGCCAAAAAATAACTGAAAAATTAACTTATATTTCTAAGAGATAAGATAACGCTCAAGAAATTAGTTTTATTTTCGAGCAAAAAATAAAACTAAAAAAGGAATTATTATTTTTGATGAGAAAAAAAAATAATAAAAAAATAAAACTCATAAAACAATGATCTTTTCTGATACAAAAATAAAACTTAAGGCTCTGCCACATACAGTTTTCGCGTCGCTTTGGCGTTGTTTCTTTTTGAGCAACGGAAGTAGCGCAAGCATGAATGTTTTACGTTTTTGAAATTGAATTTGAAAATTAAAAAGCATTTTTAAAAATGAAGCATTTTGACGTCGCACAGTCATACATTGTTTGGAGAAAATTAGAAATAAAAGGCGTAGGGCTTCAATTTTTGGTATGGAACCTCTAAGGACATACATCAAGAAAAAAACGAAAAATGGGTGTGATCGCTTTAATTCAAAGCATACCTCCCTTACAAACCTAACCTCAAAAACGCCTTAAAATGCTATTCAAAGGCCACCGATGAATGCAGGACTCCGCAATTTCGTCCATATATTCACAATAGTGGAGAAAGTAAACGTACAAAAAATTAGCAAAATCGATTCACTTTAACACATACCTCCCATACAAACCTAACCTCAAAAACGCTAAATATGTAATTAAAAGCGCAGCGATGAATGCACGACTCCGAAATTTTGGACATATATTTATAATGATAATATAAGCAAACACCCTTAAAATGGCTGTAATCGGGTTATTTTTACGCACACCTCCCATACAAGCCTAACCTCAAAAAACTTAAAAAAGCTTTTAAAAGCTATTAAAAGGTAAAGAAAAGTCCTCATATTATACAAACTGTATACTTGCGCAAGCTAAGTTATAAAAAAAATGGAAAGCAGAAATGTATGTATGTATCTATACAAAAATGGTGCCTCACGGTGGGTAAAACTGCTTATCCTTTAAGGTGAAAAACTGCGTCAAATAAAGTACATTTTAGCTATTTTCAATCATTTATTTTATAAATAATACAAATAGTCCACAATTCATCATCCATTTCATTTTTCTCATTCCCATTTAACCAGTCCTCGTTCTTGAAAAAAAATAATAATTTTCACTCTCGATGCAGCATGCCACTTTCTGTTAAAAGTAGGCAAAAGAGATTTACTTTTTCCAGTATACATTTTCTCAAGACCTCTTTCTGTAAGGTTTGGATATTTATTTTGAAGGTTCTCGATAAACTGATGCACTTCACGATTACTTGCAGTTGCGATTTCAGCTAACTCTGAATTAGGAATGTTGAAATTTGCCAAACTTGCTAAATTCGGTGTTACTTTCTGAAACAGATAACAAAATATGTAGTAAAAAATAATAACTTACCCTTTAATACTTTACCACGTCGTTTAAAAGTAAATACCTACATTATTTATGAATTCTAATGCTTGCACTATTTTCGAATAAAATTAGGTTTGTTAGTTAAATCACTCTTTATAAAAAGAACTGCATATAATTGCAGCTGGAATAGATTATATATTAATCCTAACTAATATAGAAGTAATTAGTGCTATATCATATAAAATATTATATATGAAATATTTATGTATACTGGACGGAAAATCAAGTCATGTAATGTCATTTTAAATAATTTGGCATATGCCTCTTATAATAAACAATAAATGTTCTGTTAAGGTGATGTTCGTTTCAGAGTTCTGTCACTTGAAACATGTATGTATTTTAAAATGTTTTTTATGTAGGAATTCTTTGCATTTACGTTACAGATTTGTACTGTGAAATCGGGCATTAAAATTGACAGTTCACTCTGTTTTTCTTTTCTATCTCTCGCTATCGTTATGGCTAGCATCCTCTCTTTCATTATAATGTGCTTACCTTAAATTTAATTTCAGTTGTTGTACCTATGACTTAAGTTGTAACATATTTGCACTTTAAAATACTAGTTATGTATATTTTATTTGTGTATCAACTACCTCAGGCTGCGCTCGAGCAACATCTATTTACAGATTACTGAACCACCGAAGGTATTACTTTTTGTTTTTACAACAATGTTTATTTAACAAGAGAAAAACTTTTTATTAATAAAATTCTTGAAAATTGTAAGTTATTATTGCATGCGAATTTTGTGTTTGTAATCATCAAATTGCACTATCATTTTTCATGTGGCATGTGGCTCGAAATCTTTACTTCTTTGCTGCTTTACTGAGAGATGCAGCAGTAATACCGTATACGCACGGCAGCCTGAGCCACTGCGCTTCACTTTCACCCTCACAACTTGCGCATTGCACAGAACAAATCTAGCCACCATTAAAAATATATACATATGTACATACAACAATATTTTATAGCATTTCCAAATCCATTTCTAGCCAAATCGAATGCAACCATACCAAGCGATGATTCATGTGGCATGTACTATTACTTGCAGCAAGCAGGTAGAACTCAGCTATTTTGTTTAAATCAAATGCAACATTTGTTGCAACTTAACTGCAATGGAAATGTGGTAGACTTCCTTTTGCCTTTCTACAGCCTGCGCTCTGTCTTATTAAACATTTTTATTGCTTATCGTTTTTGTTATAGCATTTGTTTTTATTATTTTTATGGTTTTTGTTGTTGTGCATAGTTAATGTAATAAAAATAAAATGTTGCCATTCTGTATAAGCCACACCACCACTCCAGCTTGCCGGCACGCACGCACACATGCGGAGCATGTCGCTATGCGAAATGTTGCCAATGTTGCAAATGTGCGTGACGGCATACAAACACACATCCATACAAAGATACTCCGTCGTCGGTGAAGAACTGCAGGGAGACATAAATGCATAGCAAACAAACGCTGGGGAGGCAAACAAAATGCAACACCAGGTAATAAAATTAAATGGAATTAAAACCGGCTACAACAATAGCAAAAACAATTGCAATGAAAAAAGTGCACAACAACAACAAAACAAATGACACAAATGCCGCTGCTGGCTTGAGGCAAGATGCCGCTGCCAATGCCAACAAAGAAATGGCAAAAGGTGTGGACACCCGAATGCAAGAAGACAAAGCGGTGCAATGTTGCATGCAATAACAATAATAAAAACAATAAATGAAAGCAACAACAGCACATGCGAATAAAACTAAAAGTGCAGGAAAATGCGAACTTAAACTATAAAATAAACATTAAACATACTAAAAACACTTTTTATGAGGCTCTCAAAGTGACGGAATCGTAATGGCATGAAATGGTGCAAGCGACAACGATGAGTTGCTGCTGCTGCTATTTGCCGCAAAATATACGCTGCACCCCGCAAAGTGCAACAATATGCATAGCATACACTACGCCTGCCTTTACTTGTGTGTTGACGGTGCTGGGTGGTTTTGTGTTGTTGTGTTGTTGTGTGGTGTTACCATCAACATTACTATTACACCAACTGATAGTTATTGCCACACTCATACCGCTCACTCTGCATCCACCTCTTCTTCTTCTTTTACCCTATTCTTGCGCTCATGCCACCAGCACGATCAACATTAAAATTCTACATTTTAAATTTTATGTTGTAATGTAGATTCTGTGTGCGAATGCAAAAGCATGCATGGAAAAGGAAAGCGGAAAAAGGATATACTATGTACATTAGGGTAGTCCAAAAAATTTTGGGAGAAAAGTAAAGTCAGAAATTTAATGTCTCACCCCCTGGGATTGTTCTATACCGAAAAAAATTTTACCCCTTTTTTTATTTTAATAATAAAAATATATTTAGAGGTCGCTCAAAGCGCTCAAAGTTTCCCTTGTATTTTGTATGGGGGAAAAAAGACTTTTCGCGGAAATGGCATAGAATCCATGTAAATCAAAATTTTTCAATCTGAAAACCCTACTTCTCTTCAAAAGACTTCAGAGAATAATGCCCAATTTTTATTTAAACATTTTTTGAATGTATTTTTGAAATTTTGGGATTTTTCGGAGACCATAAAAAAATAATTAAAATTAAAAAAAGTTTGAATAAACAATTTTGTATTATTTTCTGAAGTCTTCTGAAGCAGAGTTTTCCGATTGAAAAATTTTGATTTTCATGGATTCTATGCCATTTCTACGAAAAGCCTTTTTCCCCATACAAAATACATGGAAAACTTTGAGCGCTTTAAGCGACCCCTAAATATATTTAGATTTTAAAATAAAAAAGCAGGGGTTTACTTTGTTTCGTTATAGAACAATCCTAGGGTGTGAAAGCATTAAATTTCCGACTTTACTTATTTTGGACCACCCTAATGTTCATCCATACGTACTCGTATTAGAGGAGAATTACAATTCTAAACGTAAGTAGAAATTGCTGTTGCTTTTGCCGAGAATGTAATAGCCTAACATTGATATAATAAAATTTCTCATCTAAATAATACATTGTGCGGAATTAAAGAGGTTTTAAAAATCTAAGCATAAACAAAAAATGCAATTTGTTGAGTCTACTTCCTCTTACACCAATTAAGCCTAGTTATAATTTAATGGTTTGCTTAAGATTTTTGTTGGAGTCTGCGCTGCGGTTCTTTAAAGAAAAAGCAGGCTGACAAAATTAAGTGTAAACAAAATTCGGAATACTCAGCTAGTTTCATATAGACCCCATTTAGCGTGAATATCCAGCTTCGATAGTTTTTAAAAAATTTCGATTAATAGACCGCTTTACAACCAAAGTTTATAGATTTAGCAGTACAACACACCAACATCGAAATATCCATAACTACGCTTGGGCATGCCCTGATTAAAGAGCCAAGAACCGAGAACCAAGTTGATAAAGATGTGATAAGTAGACGGAAGATCAGGGGCGGACTTAAACATTTGGCTATTCAAATTTTGTCTACCGACCTCTGCAATTCGATCCCACTTAAGAATCAACGAGATTGTTAATCTATGGTTTGTGCACTATCATCCTAACTACACCACAATTTTCGCCTTACTAGTATGATTCTGTACTGAGCGATCGATGTGCCAGTTTCTAAATTATTTTGGCAACCCAAGAATTTAGTTAAGATAGCACAACAAAAAGTTTTTGGGCCTATTTATGAGCTACATCTTACGATTAACAATGTACTAAATATTAATAAGGCGGGGTAAGGTATGCTTAAGGCTACTTACACAATCTTGTTGTGAAAGGCCCAAATCAAAGGTGTTTGGGGCCTCCAAAAATTATAGAATTAACCTTGAATTGTTAAATTGTTACATACACACATACATGAATTTTGAACTGGTCAAATGAATTTGCTATTGTAATACACGTATGTTTGATCTACCTAACAGTAGGCCGACTTGCAAAATGGTATAAAAGCAGCGGCGCTTGCAAATAAAAGAGGCATTCGAGGTGGAGTAGCCAAAGAGGAAGGTACACAGTGGGCTGTGCAAAACGACAACTAATGTAGCAACTGGCACTGATCACTTCGATTGATTAAAGCAGGTCAGCTTAATATACCGTTTAGTCGTGTTAAACGTTCGACGAAGGGAAATATTTGTACAAGAAAAGAGTGAGAAAATAAAACACTGTAAGAATTTAAATCGGAGCCAAGAGGTCTTTTATT
Source organism: Rhagoletis cerasi (assembly GCA_029783565.1). Lineage (NCBI taxonomy): Eukaryota > Metazoa > Arthropoda > Insecta > Diptera > Tephritidae > Rhagoletis > Rhagoletis cerasi. Next base: position 12,541 of record JAPVRG010273387.1, read on the forward strand.
TCCTATAATTGAACTCTTCGCTGATTTATAGCCCAGCTATAAACCCGAAGACGGGGTTCGTTAAAATGTTCATTTGGTGGTAAACGTAATTAAATACTTTGTATTCCGCTTACTTGCAGTATAAAAACAATATAATTCAACAATAAAATTCAATTAATTAGGTTATGGAAGTTTAACGCGATTTTTAATTAGCAAAATCATCAGTTATATCCAGAGATGTTCTAAATACTTGTAAAATAGTATTTAAATACAAAATACAAATACTTAGAGAAGAAGTATTTAGTTTTTTTTGGCCTAATAGCAATTTATATTGAAACATTTTTCATTAAAAACGGCCGCAAGCTCAATAAAAATATTTCAATACAAAAAGTAGTTGAAAAACAAATACAAAATACTTTTACGAAAAGCATTTAAATACAAAATAGGAAATATGTATTTTGAAAATACGAATATATTATTCGAAAATACTTTTGAAATCACATGTACATATACACCCCGTATCAAAATTATAAGTGCACCACATATTGATTTTTTTGTTATATCGTTTTTATTACTTTTTTTATTAAAATATAGTTTACTCTCTAACAAAAACCGTATAAATTCAAGTTTCAAACCTTATGCAATATTTAAAAAAAATCAACGAAATTTGAATACGCAGTTTTGTATCCCATTCAATTTTACTATAATAAAGTGCAAATTTGAAGCAGCTTGATTTTTGGCAATTTGTTTTCTTAATGGTGTCGCTGATTTTCTCCCATATAAAAAAACGTCCAACATACTTTTTATGGAAGAAATACACAACAGCGTTAGCAAAAAATATCCAAATCGCGGCGACGCACTATGGTTCAGAGCTCAATTTTAATGCGTCATAAATCAAATTTCTCACATAAGCAAAAACAATAAATCACAGCTCATATTTACAGCGAAAGTCATGATAAAACAAGAAAATTATCCTGAAAAGATGGGTACTTTTAACGTTTGACGTTACCAAAGTAAGAAAATTATTCTAAAAACAATTTCGAAAAAATAAAGTCCTTTGATTAATCGTGTATTTTTTTGAGTTTATAATCTCATTTACTTTCAGCTACCCTTATTTGCTTTCATTGGTTTTTCTATATTACGTTTATATCTCGTTTGAAAGGAAAGATTTTATTTATTAAAAAAAACTTTTTCACTGAAGATTTAAAAAAAGTGCAAGCGTTTGCAAGTTTTGAAAATATGACTATTTTGTAGTTCCAATATTATTGTATCTTTATACAACTATTGGTACAAATGTACAAACATTTTGGATGGTTTACATTACTATGATAATATATGTTTGTATTTTCGACTGCTAAAACGACTTGTACAGAAGTTTGTAGTAGGTGCATATCGTATTTTTCAACTAAATTAAAAGATCTTGTCCAATGAAGGTTGCCAGCTTTTAATAACAATATTATGAAAAACAAACTTTACTGTTTTTATGTGGGCGTTGGAAAAACGTAAAAACGTGCTTAATACCTTGGCTAGGCTATAATTCCGGTACCGGTAAAAGTATCGAAGCGAAACTTAGTTTCAAATGTGCCCCTTCTAAAGTAGATTACTGTATCATGGGTTGCTGGAGATACGAATTTTTTCGTGCTAAAGCTCTAAACCACTGTGCGACGTCTTGCACCGATTTTTGTGTTGCGCCTTGCATGACCTTCTTACATTTTTGGTAATCCGAATAAGAGAGTTTGCATATGCCAAAGAAGGAATGACAGTGTTGTAAAGGAAAAATTTATGATATGACGAATAATAATGAATAGAAAACGTATTTTAAAATACAAAATACAAATACTACTTAAAAAAGTATTTAAAATACAAATACAAATACAAAATAACCTTGTAGAAAAGTACTTAAATACAAAGTACAAATACGTATTTTGTATTTTAAATACTTGTATTTTAAATACTTAGCATCTCTAGTTATATCGTCGTATGAAATCTTGTTCATTACTTCTGACTGTGCACAAAGCTAGGGCGTTTACCTTTTCTCGGTTTAAGGTGGACCGTAGATAATTCTTCATATATTAACTTATTACACTAACTAAAGTAACGATTTAAAAACATTTCAAATGTAAAATCGTTACTGAGGAAAACCTTAAGTGATCATTTAACGATTCTGAGTGCGGCTGTAAGAGTTCAAAAAAAAAAAATGCCAGGAATAGATAGCGAAATTATTTTAGGTAGAATTAAGTTTCATTGAATTTCACGATATCGTCTTTACTTGCTAGCTCAGCACATTGATTAGTCACTACTAACTACAATTTATTTTAATTGGAATGATTTTTATTGGTCTTAATGTTTATTCATTGTTCGACTATATGTAATTAATGGTATTTTGTTTTTCTACATTTATGCTCCCTTATGGGTGTGTATCGAAAAATCGAAATCTATGGAAGGAGGAAGGTATAAGTGGAAAACTTTGACTTTGTGTAATAAATATATTTGATAAATTTGTTTGGCTTTAGCGCACTTTGAATGGCATGCGGCACACCCACGCATTTGCCAGCTTCATAATGGAGGGTTGAAATACTTAGAAAATATGCTTACTCATGCAACGGCGACCGCGGTGCTCTCGGTAATAATAAATGGCATTTGTTATCGTCTACATACTAATAAATATAACAAAGTTATTTGAACAACAAACTGAAATTATAATATGTAATTACAATATATTGAATTTATTGATTTATTGCGCTGACGCTGAACTGGGTATGGATATTTTTTGTTATGCAGTGCTGTAACTAACACTCCTTTGTACACAAATATATCTATGTATGGAAGTGTGAATGGGTGTGTAAAATAAAGTTGTAAGTAATGTCTGCTTTTTGGCGCCTTTGCTAACTTTCTTGAATTTATACATATTTATATACTTGTAGTATGTACTCTAACGAAGTATGTACGTATGTAGCTGCACATGTGAGAAAGTTAAGAATAGAAAAATTAGACTCGGGACCCAATTGAGGATATATGCCCATGCGCTTACATACATACATATGTAGATTAGAGTGGAACAACTTTTTGTTCCAGCCACCCCCAAGAATGAAAGATATCGAAAATAAGCAGACCCGTACTTTTTTTCAATTTGAAATTTGATAGCATTTAATGGAACTTTGAAGTCCACAAGGATTTTTATAAGAAAATGAATTTTTTTGCAGTATTGCTGTAAAATCGTTAGAAACAAATATTTAAAGAATATTTTCTCTTAGAAATTTTCAAAAGCTACATAAATTGAAAATATGTTAAAAATTATAAAACATATTTTCTTGATCGTGTGTTGATCGTTCCAGTGCATTATGAAAAACTCAAATTCTTTTCGTTTCAAAGTTCAATAAAAAATCCAACCACACTTTGAACCACCCTAATACAGATGCGTGATAAAGCTTTCTGTGTATCAGTTAAACGTGATTTCAAGATACTCTTCATAAACAAAAACACCAAAGGATTTACGTTTAAACTCTTGGCAAAAGCAAGCTGGG
>JAPVRG010273408.1:0-10532 GCA_029783565.1 Rhagoletis cerasi
CGTTTAATATATTTTTATTAAAAGTTTAGCAAATTATATAACAAGCCCTATGTATATAAATTCGCATATCAAAATTTGTACAAAAATTATAAAATTCAACATATTTTATTAACTTCCCCAAAAATTAAAACTTTTTATTAGAATTTTTAGAAAAATTTTAGGTGTGCAGCTTTGTAGCCCACTAAATTTTAGTAGGAGGTTGTTTCGATTGGCTGAGAACTCAGGATTATTTTTAATGGTTGATTTGTATTTGGCCGTCAATTTAATATTATTTAGTTTGTTGAGCTCAAGGCCGGGTTGAAAAAAAAAAACACTCAAAATACTTTTTTGTTGTGTTTATTTTGTCAATATATAATAATTAATTAATCTGAGACCACCTGTGATAATTAATCTGAGACCCCCTGTGTTCTAATGTTTCGTTTTGATATTTTAGAATTTTTTTGTCGGATTTGCTTCCATATAACGAATAAACACAATTTATTTTTATATGGAAAACACTCTTTCAGCAAAAAAAATTTCAAAAAATCAACGGTAAATTTAAGCTACTTGAAACTTGCACAAACTAAAATTGAATGGGCTATAAAACTGTGTACTCAAATATATTCTAACACTTCTGAAAAAAAATTTTGAAACTTCTATGAAAATATGTTGCATTTTTTTAGTCTTCTACAAAGTTTTTAACTAGGGTTATACGATTTTTGTTAGAGAATGAACTTTGTTTCATTTGAAAATTTTTAAAAATAAAAAAATAAACATGAGTGGAAAAAAAAGTTATTTTACTTTAAATTAGTATCTAATATTCATAGTTTTCAAAAATTCATTTCTATTAGCGAAAAGTATCAAAATGGGACATTTGTGAACAAAAAAGTATCAAAGTATCAAATCACAAAATTTAGAAAAAAAAGTATCAAAAATTATACAATTGTATCAAAACGGCAACGCTGATCATGGGTCGGCGCGCCATAGAACATACATCGGCGTTTCATAGATCAATTGATCAGACAAACAGGTTGCGCTCTTCACACAGACAGGTTGCACTCTGTGCTTACCAAATGATTTAGTCGTCGCTGAGCAAGCAAGGATAAAATGATCCGAAACTCTCTCATTTCGCTTCTGAGAATCTAATGGCGTTTTCTTTTCTCGAAATAATGTTGCATTTATTCTGCCCTATTTCAGGGCTGTCAAATTTGTGTGTTCTTTTCTCAGCATATTCTCTGGGTTGTTTGTTCTTTTCTCAACATGTTGCCCTCTGGCCCGGCAAAAGTGCAACATTTTCTGCCCTTGTTAATGCGAAAGGGTGACTGTTGCCCAGCAGATGTTGATGCGTGTTTTGTAATAATTATACTTCATAAAAAAATGTTTCAGGTTATAATGGAAGCGAATTGTATAATTTTATTAAAATTAATTGGAAATAAGTCAGTAAAATCATTAATTTTCAAGTTGGCACTGTTTTTTTGTTCTTTTCTCATACGGAAAATGCAACCTTTTTATAAGGCACGGGGTAACATTTACATAATGTTGCCACATATTGAGGCAACATTTTCATTGAGAAAAGAAAACGCTATTAGTTTCAGTAATTTTTTATTTGAATTTTTTGTAGGTTTTTGTACATTTAGAAAACCGACAAGCGGCTCTTATTAGCCCCAAGTATGCCCACCCCTGCTCTATAAGTTATATCCTCCACACCACTGATTGTTGAGATTTGAGTTTTTGTGATATAGCATTTTGTACTGAATTTGCCTATCAAAAATACAACAGTTCACAGTGAAGATCATCAAGATCAATTTGAAAATTTTATAATAAGTAAAATTTTAATTTTCTTGGCTAGTGGAGCAGTTGAATAGTTAGTCGGGTAGGAATAGCTACTTTTTACCATGAATCCTAAGACAAAATACATGAAAAGACCCGATTATTTTTTAATTCAAAAAAAATTTTAAAATCTTAAAAACGGTGACACTTTTACCTGAAACATTTTTGCTTATCAGGGAGCTCACACCTCCCACCCACCTCCTCCTTAAGTTTGTCGTGGAACTTCTTGGACACCCTGTATATATACATACGTACATACACATATTGGCTTCCTTAAAAAAAGAGTGTTGCTTAATTGTTTGCAGCTTTTTCAGTATAAAAAGGTACTATGTGTAAACCTGAGAGTCGGTACTATTTTGCATTTGATTTGATTACCATTGTTTGAAAATTAAAAATTAAATGTATAGTTTGAGAAAGTAAATCCTATTGTGCAAATATATTGTCGTATTACCTCGAGTATTTTAAACAAGCAATGCTTAAATGAAATTGAAAAGGTATAAATGTATCTAATATATTCCTTGTAAATATATTAACAGCACGAAATACAGAAGACTTGTCCACGCGTGTTAATATTGAAGAGGCCTTGTTACAAGTCAATAGAAAATGTTTTCTTTTAAGATGAAGCAGTTTATTACGATTTCAATACTGAAAAATCGTCCGAAATAGAAGACATTGAGACTCTTCATGAATATGCCTCAGAGTACGTGGTGGGGTACATAATCCGAAAATTAGTTCTTTTAAATTACATCAGTGCGGAGTCCATTTACTTGGGTCGACTTATGCCTGTATTCAGTAAGCAGTCTCTAGTCACTAATAGAGACTTTTCGGGGTGAAAATCAATTTTGAGACTATTCGGTATTCAGCAAGCTGTCTCACGTCTCAAGTCACAAAATAATGTCACAAAATTTGTGACCTGGTTCTGAGTAGATCACAAAAAGAATAATGCGGGAGAACAGATGATTTATTTTTATTTAATTATTAAAAACGCACAAATATTACCAAATATAATGTATTTAATAACATTTTTTAATAAATACGAAGAATATAAACCACATTAGAAAACACTATTTGTTCACAATTATGGGCATTGATCTGCCATTTTGTTCAAGTGCGTGTAGTGATGAAATACAGCATTAATCGATTGCTTACTTTTCCTGTTTTTATCCATTTTTTGAACAATCGATTCACATAAAACGTTAATAAAACAAAATGAGCAAGCTTGTTTTTGTAAATGCTGTTCGGTAATGATATCACTTATATTTTTAATGAAACGATTTGGCCACTGAAATGTGTTTGAAAAATATAATAGCTAAAAGTATGTTTACATATATAGAGATTATCCTCGTTTTCGAGCTTAACTCCCCAATCTGTAATTAAAAAAAGAGATTAGCCATAAAAAATTCCTCCCAAGTTAATCTGTAATTATAAAATAATCTCAGATTATACCGATAACTTTCCGGTGTCCACCCTAGTTTTATCGATTATTTTTGCGAAGAAGAGGAGAAATGTCAAATGTGAAAGTTAACAAAAATGGACGCCAGCAAGAAAAATAGAGTTTTAAACGTATTCATAATAAAATAGTAAGCTAAACTATGTTTAAAGTGCTTAATTTAAAAGAAAAAAGTGATCACAGTGTCACAGAGAAGAAATTCAACTTTTCCTTGAGTTGTGAAAAAAACAAGCACAACAAACTTGACAGCTAGTTATCCGAGATTTGACTATGTAAACGGGGTGATTAACGATCGAGCTTTGATTGGGATTAATTTATATGTAAACATACTTTAAGAATCAATTAATAAATTTGCATAGATTTCCTATGTACATCACTAACTGGAATATAAAATCAGCTGACTGACTCAATTGGTTTTCACCACACATGTTAATTATTAATGTGAAGTAATAAGAGCAAGAAAAAGATTTATTTGAAAATTTGATTTAAAATTTTGTATAACATAGCCGAATGTTAGGAAATAAAGCGTGAACGCTGTTATATTACTTCAGCTGTTTATTTCGCCATGTAAGAAGACGTCTCCGCTGTAAAATAAGCTTTTTGTCGCCTTTTAAATTTTGTGGTACCTATTCCTGCTATTCATAAAATGGGTCTTGATATATTGTTGAATGCTATTGTAAGAGCTAAACACAGACTTATTTAAAGTAATTAGTTTACTGAACAATAATAACAGATAATAAAAAAATCAGTTTTCATTTTTAAACCTGGATCCCTAGATTCGTACACATGTATCTACATACATTCATATGTTTGAATATTCTGGTCGTTTAAAAGCTTAACTACACTGAGAAAAATACGGACATTTAGATTAGCAGTCCTTTTCTGTTAATCAATAAGTCGTTTAATCGACAATATTCCGGTTCCCTTAACACTTTTCTTTGTAAAAATAACGAAAAAGTAACAGATCAGCCTGTTCAATATATCTGTTGCTTCAACGTAAAGTTTTCTGTTGTTTAAACAGAAATTGAAGTTGACTTACCATTAGGAACTGCTGAGTTAAAGAAAAATATTCCTTGCTTGAACAGATGAGCCTGTTAAATTTAATAGTTCCATCAACGTAAAGTTGTCTATTGTTTCAACAGAAATTGAAGTTGATTTTTCAAAAAGATCTGTTAAAATAACAGTAGTTGACTTTCCAGTAGGTTCTGTTAAAACAAAAAATGCTCGCTTCTTTAACAAATGAGACGGCTAAATTTATCTGTCCCATCAACATAACGTTTTTAAATTTCATATACCATATTTTTATATGCGCACTTCTCAAGTGTCACATAACAAACCCTATTAAAGTAGTACGTTGATGCTACCTCAAACCATACTCAGCCAAGATTGACGCATCCTCCGGACAACTCGTCCGGAGTTTATTGTGGGCTCTGTATTACTTAAAACCATGCAGAGGTGGTAACCGAGGGTTACCACTGGAACTCTGCCTACGCACAATTTTTTGATTGAATAAATATTTTTTTGGTACACTTGAGTTATTCATAGTAAGTATTTAAATGGAAAAATGAAACTTTTAGATTAGCAGAATTTTATGGTAAAGTTAACAGAAAATCTGTCGAAAACAACAGATAATATATTTCAATTCAACGTTTTCAGTAGTTAAATGGAAAAATAAAAATTTTATTTTACAGAAAATCTCTTGAAAAAAAATGTTACCAGATGAACATTTAGCTTCGCATAAAAATTGAAGCAACATAGGGAGGACATTCACTCCAGTTAAGATTCAAAAGGAGGACGCCTGAGGAACAACATATTTTGATAAAAACGTTTTAAGCAAAAAATATGTACATATACACTTGTGGTCAGCTGATAAAGTTAAGTAACATTTTGACCAGTTTTGGCTATTTTTCTTTTGTTTACCTAATGTTTGTTATATTTTTAAAAGTCTAAGGCATTAAAGGCAAACACTGTATAAATCCACATTTAAAATTGTGTACAAAAATTATAAAAAAATTAAAACTTTTTGAGAATTTCCGCCAATAATCTTAAATTTTTTACTCAGAATTTTTATAAAAAATTTACGTATGTAGTTTTATAGCCCATTAAATTTGAATAGTGCGGTAGAAAATGGCGTTGATTTTTAAGATTTTTTTTGCTAATGCTATTATTATTATTTTACCTTATAAAGTATGCTCCAATTTATTATTATTATTATTATTATTGTTATTATTATTTTTATTTTTATTATTATTATTTTTATTTTTATTATTATTATTATTATTATTATTATTATTATTATTATTATTATTATTATTATTATTAATAATATAAAATGTCGTTCCTAAAATTTTTCTAAAAATTCTGAAGAAAAAGTTTGAAGTTTTTGGCGGAAATTCTAAAATTTTTTTCATTTTTTATAATTTTTTTTTACAAAGTTTGAAATGTGGATTTATATAGTGTTTGCCTTATAATGCCTTAGACTTTTATAAAAAAGTAATAAACATTAAATAAACAATAGGAAAATAGCCAAAACTGGCAAAAAAACAAACAAAGACTGCAATGTAAGTGTAACTATAAGACAAAGAAAACATCGCCAAAAATTACAAATACAAAAAATTTACTGTAGAAGTATTATACGAAAAATACAAAATGCAAAAAAGGAGAACATTTCAGTCATAAGGGAAAACATTTCGTTTTTAGCCAAAGAGGAGGACACGTCCTCCTAAAGGAGGACGTCTGGTAACATTAGTTGAAAACAGCACTCCCTCAAGTCAATCTGACATACAATACAGTTGAATTCAACCATTATGGATTTTGACTGGATAAAAGGATGCAATCAATTCAGCAGAACTACATATATGGTAAAAATGACAGAAAATCTGTTGAATTTACCATATCTATAAAAATTATTTTGATGGATTATTTATTTTATTTCAAAAGATAAACTGTTAGTTTATAGATCAACAGACGAACACTTGTTAATTCATCTTTTGTATGTGATTTAAATGTAAAATCTGGTGAAATAATTTGTAAAATCGTCGACTTTACAGCATTTATTTTCTGAATGTAACGGTGTGAGATAGAAACGGCCTCACTTTCGAAAAACTCAATTAATACACATACATAGGTACATATGTACATACTAAACTAAATACATATCTATCAATATCATAAAAGACCTTAGTGTTCATAACATTGAAAATATCAAAACCGTTATAAAAAATTTCCAACCCTTATTTCGTAAAAACAGACACACATATTTACATATGCACTTTTATATTCCATCCCTTATGTACTGAATTCTAACGTAAGTATTATTGAAAAGAGATGATGGTGTATAATTTCTGGTGTATTATATATATGTATGTATGTAAATGCATATAGCAGGGCGGCCGTTGTTCATTGAACCTGTCTGTTCCTTACATATGTTTAATATGTAAATGCATATGTATGTATGTTTATACACAAATGTGCAAATATTTATCTATACATAACCACGCATGTTCGCGTGATTCAAATGTCTGGACGAATTCGTTGACTTCTCTTAGTTGTGTTTTGTGTCGCATTTTCGCATTTTTGTATAGCACTCATATTCGCCTCTCTATATATTTATGTATGTATGCACATGCATACTTATGTATGCATTTGTGTGCCTTTCTGAAATGTCGTCGTAAATGCAGTTCCGCAAATGTCTGTGAGCGCGTTCAACTCAGGTTGGTATTCATCCACCTTTTCTCTATCTACTTTGTCTGCTCCCACTCTACATACCTAGTGCCAAACTGCCAGAGCGTCCCGACCTACCCACACCCTTTGCAACTTGTGCCAATACTGCCGGCGTTATTCTGGATTTTCATTGCCGTCGCCTTGTATGCCCACCCATCTTTTTACGCGGTGGCTTGCATTGCTGGCGCCTGTTGGTTGCCGCAGACTTGTCTACACTCCATTAAAATGGGTTGGTTCAATGGTTTTAGAGTTCTGGCAAAATCTTGCGTTTAGTCGCAAAAGCGACACCAAGTCGTTCGTGTATAGTGGCTTACTTTCTACATGTCAGACATTTAGTGAGTTTTCAGTGATTCAAAAGTATACATATATGTAAAAAATGCTGTTGTTTAATAAGAATTATTTGAAAAATAGTGTATTCTAATAAATTAAGGTGAATAGGAGATAAATTAATGAAAAATTACGCAATTCTTTATGGGAAACCACAGTTTTAGTTATTCCTCTTTCATATTTGATTTTGTTATTTTGTCTTTATGGGAAACCACATTTTTATTTATTCCTCTTTCATATTTGATTTTGTTAATACCAGTCCCTCCCAACTCTTTATATGTTTTCCAAACTTTAAAAAATACGCAAAACAAATTCTGTAATCGCAATGTTAGTTTTTCATTAATGGTGAGAGTGAACTTGAAAATCAGTTTGTGATTTTTTCCGACGGGTATTCGAATTTTTCTCTTATTCTCTTTAAAACTACAAATGCACATATACATATGTATGTAAGTATTTGCAAACATGCCAGACAAGTATTTGTATGTACTTTGCAGTTGACGAAAATACAGTTCAGTGCTGCCCTTGTGCAGTGGGATTTTTTATCCATATATTTCTATCGATGTCGAAAGATCAACATATGCACATATGTATGACTGATCTAATCAAGTTTCCATGAAAACTGCATTGAAATGAATCTATAGATTTTCTATATAAACCTTTTAAGGTTTTTAAACCTTTGAACATGTTGACGGTTTTTCTTTAATTGTATGGAGATCTCTTCGTCGATAATTTAGTGTTGCCGTTATGTAGTGAGGTTTTGTATAATATGTATGTATGTATTTAAAACTTTATGGATTTCGACTTTCAAAGTTAAAAATTCATTTCAATAAATGCGATTTTTTTAAACGAGAACCATTTATTAAACTCTTAGCAAGTGCTGAAAAATAATATATGCACTTGTAAGTGAACGATATCAAGCTAAAATACTTGCTAGCTGAGAGGCTCAGAGGAGTCCTTCAGAGGCTAAGGATGTGTCGTATGTACACGTACGTAGCATGTATGTATGTATGTGCATATAGCACATACATGCCTACTTTATTAGTACCTGAAAAACATTTTTTTTTCATGTTAGTCTGATGCGTTTTTAATTAAGTGCATTTACATATTTATTTTTTAAATACTTTTTATTATTTTATTTTGTTATAAAATTAAAATCAAATTATTTTCTATAAGCACGGCTATTAAAATGAACACAACTGTATGTAGCCCGCCACGTATAAACATATGGAGAGAGAATGAAATGTTAGCAGTTTTTTACTTGACAGTTAACACTCTTGCATACAGAGCTTATTGGAGCAAAATTTCTCTCCCAAGCCATTAATACCCTCCATGTGTTTCGGAACAGTGTTAAGGTCATTGAATACCTCCACTAATTTCCTTTGCGGGCACCGCCTCAGACGTTATATCCGTATCATATCTACACTCACACATTTAAACTTATGTATGTACATTTATAGAGGTAGACTAGTGTTGGTCATACCCTGGAGCAACTCGGACCCACCCTAGGCTAGCCCTCAGATAGTCCCTATTGTTACCAGTACTAGTCCCTCATAATTCCCAATGGTTTCAACTGCCATTTTTAGCATTGGCCTGTCATTGGAAAAGGACCGGTCCAATCAACACTGGCCGTAAGATAGTCCAATTTTGGAAATTTTTTCGTTGGAGTGGACCGGTTATTATTATTATTTTATCATTTTATAACATGTTGCCTCTGACGGCATTTGAACCCGGACCCTCCTGAAAGCTAACAAATAGTTCAAATGTTCAAGACCAGACCAAGACCAGACCAAGCGATTGAGACATTTGCAGAGTGGTGTTCTTTAAAATTTTCATTTCTTTTGAATTGCAAGACAACATCACCCTGTCACTGCCAAACTGTACATTTCGTCTATCTCTAGACCGGTGCCTTCGGGACTGGTCGGAGGTTAACATTTTCGATGCAACCAAATGTCCCATTCTAACCGGTCAAATTTTAACCGGTGAAGGCCTAGTTCTTTTCGGAAAATTGGCCGCCTTCTTGCTGCAGGGTAAATGCTTACGCAATCATACGTATGTACTACAAACAACCAGTTTCGTAGCAAGGGAGGGGCTTTAGGGGGATAGATCCCCCATTCATCAACGAACTACTGTTCGAACTACTTTCGAATTAATAACGCAGTACCATTTTATCCTTGTGATTCCTAAATGTTTTTATTTCATACTAATGACAAAATATCTTCTTATAATATCTGAAAAGATTGTTTGTTGGGTTATAAGTTTGAATATTGAGCCTGTACAAACGAGTTTTTCTAGACCGTCTGAAAAAACCAACGTGTGAAAATGCAACCGGTTTTGGCCTGTTTACATACATTTGTAAACATTGGTTCTGGTAGTAATGAAATATAAGAGAGTTTTCTATTTGAGCGAAGTCATACCGCAATTTTCTCGGTCTAAAATTCTACTCCTTTCCTTCTCCCGTTCGTAAAAAGCCGAATTCGGTCGTTCTGAAGATACAAATGTGTCCAGGCTTATTAATTTAATCAGATAATATATTTTCTTTACAAAATTTACCCAGTACACCAGCATCCCCAATCTATTGGATACATTTTTGCTGCCAGCAATGTTTTGTTTACGAATAGTTTTTAGGCAGGTAGTATTTACTTACTTGCTTTAAAGCAAAAGTTGATATTACAAGTTATTTTGGACATAAGTTTCACTCAAAGTCATCTTAAAAAATTCGTTAATTACAACAGGTAAAGATATTTCTCCCTATATTTAAGGGGTTTCTGGACCTGTAGGTGGAAATTTAGGGATAAAATATATTTAGAAATTTCCTAAGGGATTTTTTCCATATTTCAAAATTAGCATAAAAGAGCTAGAAAAGAGTGTAAATGCTATGGTAAACGATTTAATGCAATGGTGATGGTTATTAATAAAATGATACAATTTGGGATCAAATAACTCCTTCTAAATTTGGCTATTTTGTTGGAACAAATAAAGCAACACGACTTGGGGGACAGCAAGGTTGCACTTTCAGTATTTAAATAACCAACATTGGGTATTTAATTACATAATAACAATAATAATAATAATAATAATAATAATAATAATAATAATAATAATAATAATAATATTAATATTAATATTAATATTATTAACAATAATAACAAAAATAATAACAAAATTGTTGGAAATATATACATGTGGCAACACTTCCCATCGCTATTTCGTGATCCTCATCCCT
>JAPVRG010273409.1:1894-16765 GCA_029783565.1 Rhagoletis cerasi
CATAAGTAAGCGTAAGCGAGTACCTCGAAAGCCATTGATGGTGGAGCATTTAAGGTCAGCAAACGGCTGCTACAACAGCAGCACTTGCAACAACGGCGTCGACAGCAGCGCTCATAATAACCACATGTGTATGTATGTATGTATGTATGTATGTACTCGTATAAAAAGTTATCAAATATTTTTATAAATAGTTTAATAGCAAGGAATTTCAATTGGATTAACTGGCTGGCTGTCGCCTGCTATGCCATGAAGCTGCTGGGATTCGGTTTTGTGCGCGTGTGCGCGTGCATGTGTTTATGCAGCAACCATGTGCTGTGTCATGTCAAGCATTTATTTAGAAGCATGCTGGAACAGCAGCCGACCAGGCGCACATTTCTTGCTGCAACTAACAAATCATGGCATGCAACATGCAACGTGAATTCACGTAGCCCATTCGAAATGGGGCGGCTCGTTGTTGGAGAATGGGCAAAGAGGAAAGCGTTTCGCAGAGGCAGCGAATGCACGAAAAACCGAGACATTTCAATATCTCCTCCAGAGGGTACACACAGTCTGAGATTACTAGGCCCAGTGCTTTGAAGGTATGTACTCGCAGGCGAACATACATACTTGTAGACTCCATTCGGTAGATTCGTTGCACTCAGAAAAATTTTATTATGACATTTTATACAGAAAATTAATGTTTAGCAAAAAACAAAGGTATAGAATACTAAATAATGAGATGTATCAAAGATCCTTTGTGAAGAAAACATTTCGATGATTACCTGGCGGTCGCCCCTCGGAAGACAATGACAAACCTTCGAAGGTGCTTCTGCTAGTAAAAAGATTTACATAAATGTCATTTGCTATTGCTTTGAAACGCAAGGCCACGCAGATGTTTTGGGCCCTATTGCACAAACCACTTATCCGTGAACACTTTTCGAATTTTTGAAAAGTAAATTTCACTTATCAATACTCAGCTATACAATTTCTATTAACATAGACATTTATTGAAACACAAATCTTATCCAATAGTTGATAATCTGCCAAAGTGATAGTGATAAGTTTCTGGTGCAATTGGGCAATATTAATCTGCATAACAAGGCTGCATGACGGAACTATCAATAACCGCATGCAACAGGCCCTACGAACTTCACAAAAAATGGTGTGAAGATAAACGACAAATTATTAATCTTATGGAAACTGTACCATTTACTCGAAGGAAAAAATTATCTATGACCAAACTCACTTTGAGCGACAGAGATAGAGAATCCTCTATTGGAGCAAAATACCTTGTCGTATGGTGCAATATATTCATTGCTTTATAAAGAGAAGTATTGAATTTTTTTATCCTTAAATAATAAAGTTAGGGACACCAAATTCGAGGATGTGGTAGTGTGCATATTGGTCCTTAACATATATTTTTTTCACATATAATTATTAGAATTTTTCAAGGATACTCATGGATAAAGTTTGAAAAGGTCATTTTCAATACCTATTCGTCCTTTTGGACAAAAAAAAAATTCAATTCTAGAGGACTTTCTCCTCTATTCGATACTTACAAAAATTGCTATTCCACATTGTACTGAATTTTTTAAATAATATCAAGAATTAATAATGTCCCTAAAATTTCAGAGTGCTTTAGAAAAAATCCTGACGTCAAAGAGAAGAACCGAAAACGCAGTTTTACCATATTTGGTCCCTGGTTTCGTATGTTTATTGATTTTTCGTGTGATTTTTGCCAGTTTTTATTTTTTGTTGACGGTGTTGTGCATTTTCATCCATACAAAGTATGTTCGAAGAGATAGACTTATTGTAAGGTATACCAAAATGATCAGAACGTCGAGCTGAGTCGATTTAGCCATGTCCTTCTATCCGTCTGTGTGTCTGTTTGAACGCAATCTATTCCCTCAGATCTCGAGATATCCGACTGAAATTTGGTAAGCGAGTGTCTATATAATGTATTATCATTTGTCGGAACCGACCAAATCGGACCACTCCAACGGATTTGAGGTTATACTCTAAAACTCCTTCATTTAGATAGCTGAAACCGAGCATTTTCGTGAGCTATTTACTAATTAATCATACAAGTTCTACTGAGCAAATTGTCAAGATTTGTGCTCTATAAGCAATGTTCAGATATAAGTTTTTGCGATATAACTCCTCCATCTGTGTAAGTCAATTAAGTGTAATGTATAGCTTCCAAATAAATGAAGGTTAAGGTAAATTTTTTTGATGACATTCAATAAAAAATGTTTGCCAAAAATCAATGGTGAGTCCTAGTTACATCAAACTTCCATTTTATTACACTAAAATGAAATGGGCTGCAAAAATGCATACGTATTTTATGCATTTTGTATAAGAAAAATAACTAAACTGAACTATTTGTTGATTTCAAAGACGCTTTGGACAGAACGAAAAGAAGTTGTCGCTAGGCCGCGATGCCTGACTTTGGTATCCCCGCGAAACAAATACGGCTGTGTAAAATGACGTTGAGTAATACAACCAGCTCCATCAGAATTGGAAAGGACTTGATACCAAACGAGGTCTCAGACAAGGTGACTCTCTTTCGTGTGATTTCTTTAATCTGATGTTGGAGAAGATAATAATAGCCGCAGAACTGAATCGCTCAGGCACAATTCTATATAAGAGCGTACAATTGCTGGCCTCCTCTGAGTTGGAAAGACCAGGTGGAAAAGGACTTGTCTTCACGTGGCATTTTCAATTGGCGTCAGTTAGCACAGAAGAGAAACGACTTGCGGTTAAAGCGCCAATCAAGAGGAAGAAGACTGTGTTCAACTTAGATAAATTTTTGGGTCCATCAATTATTTCCGGATTGCTGTCAATTTTTTCAGATGCTGTTTTTAGGTAAAATACAAACTTTTTCAGCCTGGCGCTCATTGATACTATTATCGCTAAAAATTTGTTAACAAATAGCGGCCACTCTAGTGTGTATATTTATCTACATATGTATGTGTGTATGTAGGTACTGAAAACTTTTTAGTACCGAAAATGGAATAAAGTTTCGCTTCAACCGGTATACTTTTTGCCAATTGTAGGTACGACTATGTATGAACGGGCGTACGCTTCAAAAGACATGGTTCTTTCGAACGTTCTAACTCCCAACGAGCCACAATTGAAGATTCCTAAAAACAAGCGCGCGCGCAATAAGAGAATGAAATGTGGATGCAAAGATGAGCAAGACCTGAAAAATACTTCCAAAAGTAAAAAAATGGATACATTCAAAGGTACAAATTAACATCGGTAGAGTTGGAAATACACTTCTTCATACTGCCATTGACTGCAATTAGAGCAGAGACCACTGCAATGCACTAACTAACGCCACTGCGCCTCTCTTGCGCCCCCTCTCCGGAAACTTTGCAACATCACCTTGGCTGTCATTGGCACTCATCGAATTCCGCCTAGCCGTTTACGCCACTTTGCTTTCGTTCACGGCCAATGCGCGTAGCTCAAGTTTGTTATCATGTGCCCTCGATTTGCTGCCGTACTAAACAATCTGCAATCGGCAATCGGCAATAGTTGCAAAAGTTTAGAATTTGACGCTGTGGTGCAACGACACGGCGAACTGATTGCATGCCAGCTACGAATTTCCATAGGTGACGGGCGCAGCATAGCTGATACTACATACGTACATACATAAATTTATATGGCCTTCACAGTATCTGCCCGCCCTAGAGTTAGGGGTTTGCGACTTTTTGGCTTTCACGCAACTGGCAATAATTCGCTTTGCTATCATGGCCCCCTCAGGGCCCCATCGCTTTTATTACCCAGCAGTTAAAGGGGGACAGTTCATGTTTTTTTCTTATTTCTTGCACCCGTTAATCCCAATTTGGTTGAATATTCTATTGGCAAAAGTAGCTTTGTTCACTTTAGTTGCTCAATGGTGTTGCTATTATATGTATATAGTTAGCTGATATTTTCCAATTAAAAATCGAAAATACTCAATACTCATCGGATGCTATCCGTTTGAAGCACAAATACACTTCGTTTGTTACCTGCAGTTACATAGTTCAAGGGGGAGAAAAATATATTGCAGTATGTAGATTATAAATATGTATGTGTAAAATTTTTGCTTATAAGGGAATCGAAAAATCTGAAATTCCATCATAAAATTTTGCAATTTTTCATGCAAATTAGTTTTGGGTTAAAAGGAATAAAAAGGTGAGTTGGGAGTAACTAAGTTAAGTGGTGAATTTATCTATTGAAAAGTGTACCAATTATGTAGGGTAGTGTAGAATAGGAATATGTTTAAGTAATTTGACCTAAATTTGGAATCTCCTAAATCAAAATATAAGTTTAGAGCAGTCGTGCCTGAATGTTGAAAGCAATACCCAAATCCCGAATGCAAGCAAGTGATGTAGGAAGTATAATTGAAGCAGGGTTTGAAATTGCTTGACTATTTTCAATGCATTCGCAATTGCTTAGCTACGACTGAACAATCCTGAACACCTCACATATAGAAATACTAAGTGCGTCTCTTTAGCGTTAAAACGAGGTTGAGATGAAGTCTCTACGATGAGTAGAACCAGAGATATAACGATTTGAAAAAATACATACTTTGACAGATCATATCTCGGAAGAAAATAAAGAAGAAAAAACTTCGAATACGTGTTAGCTTAGCCAAATCCGTCCGAAATCCGTCCGATTTAAAAAAGAATGCCTTATATACATAATTATTTCATTATAATGAGTGCAGCCACTCACCCGATCACACTTGACGGTTAATTGGATTATGAAGTATGAATGCGCGTGATTCTACGAGTATAAACTGGCAGTTAGCACGTATTAACGCACTAAGCAGCTACCATACATGTTGTATGAAATTCTTGATGTTCAATACTTAAATGCATATGTGTATGTACAACAAGTGCTACATCTTTAGCTATCCATGCGTATATGTGGAACAGCAAAACCCAGTAATACAATATTTCTCAAATACCGTAAAGGGCAAGCTATAGGATGTATTTTAATTCTTAATTTTTTTATTTAATTCTACTGAACCAATTGCTATATCTAATGAAATTGAGGAGATCAAAGAGTTCCACCTCCGAAATCTCGCCAAGGCTGTTGAAGAAGCGGGAACCCAAATGCTTGAGGTGCTTCGACTTTAGGCATCTTCTGCAGAGAGTACTTGTTGGTATTCGCAATCTTTGAAGCAATGGTGCTATAGCGTAACGTTCTGTGATGACACCGGTAATGACTCTTACTGTAGATCTATTGAGTTTCAGGAGGTCTTTCGTTTTTTCTTTCTACTAAGCCGCGGCTATAAAAATCTTGAGATCTCACAGTCGTCTCGTTTGTTCCACAAGTCATTAGTAACGGCCATAGTGTATTCATCAATTTTCTTAATGTGATCACTGAATGATGGTAGTGCGGAGTTATCCGCCTCATTAATTGGCATCCCAGAGCCGTATATGGTCGACTCATAAGCCGACTCATTCCCTTCAATACTGCTATGTCCGGGGACCCAGCACAGCGTGATGTTGATATGGCGCAGCTATGCCAACGTGGCACGAGATTTTCATACAATTTATTATTTCAGATACTATTGCTTTCCAGGCTGCCTTATTATCGACAAAGATAGTAGTTTTATAGTCTATAACCGTGCTGATTAGTAAAAGACTAGCTGCCCTCTTTATAGCGTATATCTCTGCTTGAAAGACGCTGGTATCATTCGGCAGGCGAGAGGACCTGCTCCGAGTAGGGACCGGCTCCGCTTCCTTGCTCCATCTTTGAATATACGGGGGGTACTGGTAGTCCTATATCCCTCTTAGCTCTCTTTGCCTTTGGAGTCAACCCATGCCACTATAGGGCACTTAACACTGTGGTTATCATTTCCGTTCGGACATTGTTGAAGGCTCATTCAATATCCAGGAAGGCTGCCAAGGCATATACCAGATCTAGCTTTAAGGTATGCATGTTGACTATGTTCATCGTGTGGTTACCAATGTTTTTCCTGATTTGCAGATCGATTAGCCTTTCAAGTGTTTTTAGGATGAACGATGAAAGACTTGTCCGTCCGAAGTCCTTTGGCTGTAAGCGATTTACATATCTTCCCTTCCTAAGGGATGAATACAACCTCCCTCCATGATTCCGGTACATTTCCATTTTCCAAGCATATTGGGAGAATGCTTGTCAAGTGGGGTGCCAGCAGGCATTGCGCCGTCCGGTCCCGCTGCTTTAGGTTAGGCTAGGTTGATGTGGCAGTCGGTCCAATGGCCAACTCACTTAGACCTTACAGGTCCATTGTGATACCACTGTGAAACACGGGAACCTCAGTGACTATTCTGTGCAGAACCATTTTGAAGCTCTTATGAAGCGTAGGATTGGTTTTAATCCTAAACCGGATAGTTCCGTGAGAGAGCCGAAAAAGTGCCTACCTAGAAATCCCGATCTGCTCTTAGCTAAAGCCGCGTAGCTACAAAAGAAGTGCTCAACTGGTTCTTCTTCTTCCTCATCTCTGCAGCTTCTGCAAAATTCATGGGAGAATATTCTTATTTCGAAGCGTGCCTACCAAATAGCCAATGACCAGTTAAAGAAGCCATGACCATCGAAATGTCCTCCCTTGAGAGGCTGAGCAGTTCTTCGGTTTTTTTCCTAGCAATTTGCGGCCATAGTAGTCTAGTTGTTGTACAAGTACGCTCATCTAACCATGGCCTATTGGCCTCTTGAAGGATGTTATTTCTAATATTTAATTTGCAGGTTGCCATGGGTATCTCAATCTTACCTCTGCTTTCACACAGTGGAAGATTAGTACCTTTCCTGGCTATCTCATAGGGCCTGCTATTTCCTCATATGTCCCGGGACCCATATGAGGCTGACCCTGAAGACGGTGCTAATATCATTTAGAGCTGCAAGGCATTCCTGCGCAGCCTTCCATCTGAGCATTCCCGCTACTTTGAACGGATCGAAAAACTTGATAGCCCAAGCTACCTTCTCCCGGTCCACAATACATTAAAAAAATCTTCTTTGGGAACACGTAGCCGATTTGCTACTTGATTACTAACAATTTGGTCCATGCTAGCTGAAAAGTGTGTGTCTATCAAACATGTATGCTCTTTCTTCTCATTTAATTGTTCTCTGCCGTAAATAAAGTGCTGGCATGAGTTGTCATTTTATTTAAAAAAAAGTTCGTTGAAGTTACTTCTCTCGGTCGATCTGCCACCAATTCGAGATGTAATTTTTTCCAAATACTCTTTGGTTACCTCTTACCATCCTTAAGGCATAGAAAAATGAAATACAGTTTCCTCTGCAATCTCTATTAGGTAATGAATACGAGTCTGTATATATGAATATATTTTTACATAACTCACACCAATTGTATGCCAAGTTCATTAGCAGAAAAGTTTTATAAAACGTGTAGGTTACTTATACTTTTTCTTCTACTGCAATTGCAACCACTACTGAAAAAAAGCATAACGCGAGCAAAGCAATTGGTCGTTAGGGAGTCACTTAGGCGGATGAGTAGCCAAGCACAGAGAGTCTGGTTACCCCGCAGACAGCAGACGTGTGTGTGACTGACCAACTGGCTAGACAGCCAACAAGTCAGGCGCATAGTGTCAATGTCAATTTCGCTAAGCATTTGTGGCAACAACAGCATGCAACAGCGCGCTGCCCACTGCAACTGTGGCTTAAACTACATATTCCATAGTGGAGCTGATTTGGTGCTGTTACTCCACCATATTTGTTACACAACCGAGAAAAGTGAAACAGAAAATAATAAAGTAAAAGAAAAAAATAAGAAAATAGAATAAAAAGAAAGAATAAGCACGAATCTGTGTAGAAAATGAAGCACGCAAAGGAAATAAAAGCGTACAACATGGATGCATGGTATCGTTGGAGAGAAGGTAAATAAAATATTGGAGTAGATACCTACATACTTACATGCATACAAACGAATACATGAGGATGAAAAGACTCCTGCAACGTTAAGTTGCAATAAAGGAAATTGAAATTCGATTTGAAGATGCTGTTAAATTGAACACAAGATTGCACTCAACACTGAACACTACAACGATACCAACATGGGCGTGTATTCCATACATGTGTACGGATGTATGGTTATGTCTGCTTTGTAGAAAGGTACGCTTGGCATGACGTTTGAAGGTTGCATACCACTCCCAATCATTCAGGCATATTGCCAACCTTTACATTAACTTGTGAATTGGGGGAGCTCAGCAACTAGTATGCGGTAAGCTAAGAGAGTTTGTTCTTGTTTTTGTTATTCTCATTGATACAACTCTTGCTTTTGATGTTTACGATTGGTTTTGCTATGTACGTATGTAGCTGGCGACGCATATTATGGTGACACTCGATGGAAGTTTACTCATTCATTTATCGGTCTAATGACTTTCAGTGATGCATGCAGAAAGTAATTGAGGAGTCGATGAAAAAGGAAGTGTTTCAGCATATGTGTGAATGCCACAAAGTGTGTGGAATGCTTAACTACACAACAAAAGCATCAACAACAACAACAAAAGCAAATCAAACGACTTCAGGTAAACACAATAGGATATACAAAGTATTCCCGTATTTCTACAAAAAGAATTTTTTTCCTCTTTTTCTTGTACATACATATGTAGTCAAAAAAAATCTTTGCATCGATTGCATGAAGTTAGTCTTTTGGGTGCATTTATCGTACACGCTTACATCGAGCTTAACATGTACGTACCCAGTTCGAAATCGGTACCTGACGTCAAGCATGTCATATGACGTGAAAGCTGCCCAGTCGCCAACTTCCCCAACGACTAGAGCTCTTGTTGAAAATCGACTATCCGGCTATTCGATTAGTCGACTAGTCGATTAGCAACTTTTTTGGAAGTTGAAAGTCGAGCAACAAGTAGTCTCAAAATCGACTAACCGAAATAATTCGAATAGTGACAACTGCTCAAAAAGATTTTTTTTTTAAAACAAATTAAAATTTTGCCTTCAAAATGAGTTCTCGCAAGCGCAAACTTCATTATATTTGAAATCGAGTTTTGTCAATAAGCATAATTCTTCATCACATTTATACATATGAATATGCATAAAAATATATTTGTTTATATAAAACAACTAGTCGAAAATGGAAAACGAACGGTTAGTCGACTAGTTGTTTGTGAGCGGTTAGTTGAAAAAGTTGAAAAGAAACGGTTAGTCGATTAGGTGAAGTCGACTATTTTTTAAACAACTTTTGCTAATCGATTAACCGATTAGTCGACTAGTCGATTAACAAGAGCTCTACCAAGGAACCATCAATGACTATTTCAAACAAGTGAACATTATATGCAACAGCAGGAAGAGTGCCGCAAAGAGAGATCGTCTGCCTCACATTCTATACTTCGCCTTCTGGGTCCGACTCACACCTTCACTTGGAGACTTTTGGCAGATAGCTTCCTCACAACTAATGCCCATTGTAGGGGAAGTGTCTACTCTGACTCTTCTTTTTTCTCCGCTATAATAACACTATACGACATTTCCAGTTTTTTTCTCTAGGGAATGGATGAAATCAAGTTTTTATGAAAGTCTGGATTGTACATAGAAAGAATTTCTCAGTTTTCTCATACTTGCGATTTGTAGCATTTTTTTTCAATTTGAAGTTAGAGGTCACGGTGGAGTATTTAAAAAAACTGGAATTAATGTAAGTGGAAACATTTTTGTCATCAAAATACCCCTTTTTCGGTCTTCGGGTGCGAGGAATCTGAATATGGAATTTGTTTTCACCGAAAAAGATCACTAGGGTGCGCCTTAGTGCAAAAATAGTGCAAGCAATGTTTCGAAACAATTTTTCGAAACAATGGGCCTCATGCATAAAAAGTGACTCGATTTTCAGTACAAATTCTTGAGCTTGAGCTCACTCCACCAGTGCAAAAGTTGAGTCTGAGCTTAAGCTCACTTTTTATGCATGAGGACCAATGTTTCTTCATGTTTTTTGCACCCCAGCGGCCATATTCGCTAATAATAAATTGCAGATTCAGATTCCTCGCACCCGAAACCCTCCAAAATGGTCTATTGATGGTGAAAATATTTAAATTTATTTCAAGTTGTTTTAAATACTCTATCGCGACCATTAACTTCAAACTAAGAAGGCTTTCAGAAAAACTTGGTTTCATCAATTCCCCAGTCGACTGCCGAACAGTGTTAATGGTTCTCTCTGAGCGATGGCTTTCAAAGGCAATGGCCCAATGCACGCTTGCTGGCTTGAGAACTGTCTAACATTTTTTGAACTCTACTAAAATGTATGAAAGTTGGCCAACTGGCAGCTTTACTTTACTTGCTGGAAGCGCTTTATAGTTTCAAATAGCCGAATTATGTATGTTTCCGTGCTAAATGATTTCAACCCAATTGCTACAGACTTTTTAAACAAAATTTTGCTTAACGGAAAATGTGTTTTTGAAAAGCATTTAAAAATTTTTTTTTTTGGACAACATAGTAACATAGCATGTCCTCGAGACAAAAACATTGGTATATCACACTTTAAAATCCGACTATAAATGCCGAAGATATGAGGTAAAATGTAATTGGGCGACTACTAGGGTGGTCCAAAAAAACAATTTTTTTTTAATGCTTTTCAAAAACACTTCATATGAGGGAGTATACGCAGAACTTTATTTTCGATACGGTCTAATATACATACTTAAAATAAATGTTTTAATTGAAAAATGCTTGCGAAAAATTTAAAATATTCGAAGTTAAATAAAAATGATTCTTCTATTTCCATATTCATATTAAACACATTTGCTATACATACCGCTCACGAAAATACATTTTTTTAGCTAGTAATATAAAACTACTCACCGATTGTTACTTGAAAAATTGCCTTTTTGAGTTAAGGGTTTTTTTTAATAAATTAGTTATATGTACACATCTGATTATTATCTTTTTTTTTCAAACGAAAAAATTAATTCGCATTAATTTCTAAATAAATCTGAAAATATTGAGACCTTAAAACGTTGCTTCTACAATTTTTTTTATTTCGTTTTTAGTTTTTCTGGAATTTTGTAGGAAAATTTTTCTTAATGTTAAGGGAACAGACTTTGTCTTACTTTGACAGCGTTCCAAGCCGCCAATTGGCCAAACAAGCTATCAAAAAGCCTGTTCCAGTTGTTCACGATTTGCAGGTTTTTACCCGAAGTCGTTCCCGGTGGCCGCCTTCCATAAGGTTTATTAAGGGCAAAAGAGAGCTTTTCGTGCAAATCGTGAATATCGTGAAAATCGTGAAGCACCTGGAACAGAACTAAAGTAAATCAAAGCAAACTAAAGTAAGCAAAGCAAGCAAAACAAGCAAAGCCAGCTTGGATTGGGCCAGCACCTTCAGGCTTCCCCATAAACCGACGTGGAAGTCAATTTCGTAAGCTATTTTCCAACTGGGTAGATAAATGTGTGCACATGTGTTGACGACTTTGTCGTGCCTCTGTTGTTATGCCGCATTGGCAACTCAACTGAGCATGTTATGGCGCTGAAGCGTTTTAAAACCAGCTGCTGCGCATAAAGCGTTAATATCCAATGGTAAATATGTAGGTTGATTTATACATACGTACATACACACATACTTAATGCAGTTCCCCAATTAACTTTTCACGTCAACTTAAATAAATACTTGATGAAATAAAGTATGTATTCATTATTTAGATGTCTTCGACGAACGAAACCTTTAGTAGATTTTCTAAAAGTTAAGTAAAATAAGCATTAAGCTTACAAAACGCTGATGTTGGTTTATAAAACGCTTGAAAAAAGCCGTAATATAATCGAAACAGCACCTGGGTTATAAACTTATAAATAGAAATTTATAATAAATATTTAAAGGAAAGTTTTTTTTTCTTGGTTATATCGTAAACATTTTCATTTCACTTTTAAGGTTAAGCGATTTTTAAACATTCGTTCTCAGCACTTATAAAAAGTTGATTTGCAAAAACTTAAAATAAACTTAATAACAAAAACGCTTATTTAACTCTAGAACCATAATATTATAAATTGTGATTGCACAAGTGTGCCATGCTATAACGGTACCCAACGCCGGCAGTGTTTGCAGCAGGTATTTGTATGTAGTATATACGGAAATGAGAGAGCACAACACATGTGGTTACGTGAAGGTTTGGGAGCGAGCGCACCACAAGTATATGCGTAGTATTTAAGTGAAAAAATTGAATACGTAAAATTAACGTATTGTTCGTAATAAGTATCAAATTTAATACGTAAAATTTGTAATAAAAGGAATAATTATGGGGTGGTGTAGTGGTTAGAAGTGTGCACTGCCACTCCGTGGGGCCTGAGAGTTTAAGCCCCTGGATTAGATCAGGCGGATTCTAATCCCTACGTAAAATTTACGCATAGTTGGTGTTAACGTAGGATGGAAGGACGTTATGGTTCTAGCGTTAAACATTAATATACCAAGCTTACTTTAACTTACTTTTAAAACACCTACAGAAATGCTTGCTGGGTCCGCTACAGCGGCAGCGGCAGCGGTGTATGTAAGAAGTAAATCGAATTTCCAGGACAAAGTGAAAACTTTGCCCACAATCTACCTTCAAATCTACATAAATTAAAAGTGTATGGGATGTATTGTAATTTAACATAAACATATGTACAACATAAGCAGTTTTGGGCGCGGCGAAGTACGCCCAGAATTTGCCACTACAGTGGAATCGCGATAACTGCCCCGTTAATTCGAAAATCCTAATAATTCGTAACGATCCGTTTTAACTTGAAAAAATCTATATTCGCGAAACTGCTGTACATTTTAGTCCGCTGGTTAATTCGTAATTTTACTATGACAGTGCAGGTTGTGTTTAACCTCTTGTAAATCGTAATTCGTTGTTGACAACCCCTTGCAATTTGTAACGCACAGTCGTCACTCCTTTGGAGGTGTCTTCCGTACGCATGCACTGCCGGAAGTGCGACTATACTCTCCACGCGTTAACTGTTTTTTTTTTAATTTTTTAAAATCGAAATACCGCTATTTCGTAAAATATTACTGAACCCTTGCGGCTACGAATTATAGGGATTCCACTATACAAATAATTATGCTCATAGTGAGAGGAGTATAATCTATCCCACTTCAGATATTTGCTGCTAAGTAATTGGCAATTTTATACCGTATATTTACTAGATATTAATCAACGCATTTAGTTACATATATACTATTTTTGTGTAAATTCTTAAAAAGATTGAATTGCTCTACACTATCCAAAATTTTCAAATGGAATTTCTTACAATTTAATGTAATCGATCGCTTAGAATCGATCTGAAATTTGTACTTGCGCAGCACGTCGATATAAAATTTCAATGCGCATTATACAGTTTGAATCTCGAATGAAAGAGTTACATATATCCAGGGTTAGGATTTTAAGGCATTTGCCTATTTTACCTGCTGGGTCGTATCTGTAAACAAATTAAATAATCACGCGTTTCATGTCTTCCTTGATTAAAAACATTCATTTTTATTTTGCTTTTTTTTGCCTTTTTTGAGTACACTGCCTTTTTCTGCCTTTTTTATATGTTTTGCCTTTTTAACATTTATCTCTTCATTTTAATACTTTTATGTTTTACAACACTGGAATTCGACTCTTCAGCTGATTGCTTGTTCTTCTTCACCTGTCGCGGTGAGGATATTTGTTGTAGATTAGGTAATTGTGCATATTTACAAGTGAAAAAATAATCAGATGGTTTCGAGAAACACTTAACACCTGAGATCACCTGATTTCCATTACTACAGGGTTACACTCAATATCTGTACAAAACATTAAACATACTCTGACAAAAGACAACAGAAAAAGTTATATTAAGTGTATGAGTTATTGACCAAAACTCTTTAAAATATTAAAATGATAAATAAACGATCTGAATTGATTAAATTAAGTGCATATTTTGCCACTTTTTAAGCTGATTTTATTAATTTTAATTAATTTTAATCATCTCTGCTTTCTTTGTGTCCTGGTTCAAGAACACCCTGTAAAACATTTTGATATTAACCAGGCAGAAGAAAAACATTTTTCACTTGTAAGTGTGCAAATTCGTGCGTGTTTGCAAGTCAAATAAAATGTCTAAGGCCGCTTGTTATAATTCCGTGAAAATACATAGCTACATAAAAGAATTCGGGGAAACATATTTTTGACTGTCTGTGTTTTGGAAAGTCTATGTCGTCGCCAGAAAATGTCGCTATAAACGAAATGAAGTTTTATAATTGGGAAATATTAGTGTCTGTAGATTTTGAGAGGAGCTTTAGTTCATTCATTCGCGATAATTGCAAGAGGCTATTGTCCGAAAATTTTAAAATGCACTTAGTGGCATTGTGCTACTCTGATAGCACAGGCGAGTAATCATAGTCAACCTACATACATATGTATGTATTTCTTAATCTATTTAATTGAAAATGCACATTGTATATAAACGTATCTATATAACAAAATTCAAAAATAGATGCCTTTTTTTGCCTTTTTTCAAAACCCATTTTGCCTTTTTTCAAGTTTTTAGTGCCTTAAAATCCTAACCCTGCATATATCACTTCAATTCTATTGCATGCGCCCCACATTTTTAATTTTAAATTTCATAAATTCAGTCTATTGCTAAAATTTTAAAATCTTAACTTATCAAAACAAATTCTGAGTACAGGAAAACTTATTTTCTACTTTTTAGTCCATTTATAGAATCATGCTATATTAAAAAGAGTTTTTTTATTTAATTTTTTTATTACTACTTTTCCTTTGTAACCTTCAATGCACCCATTGTAACATCTTAGTTAAAATTCTCAGAAGTATGTATTTATGCATGTATTTGTTTGTGTTTAAGTTTGTACTTACACACATATGTTCGTTTATCCTCAAGCGCAAGTGCATGTTGCTTTCAGCAACAACAGCACAAATGGCAGCAACAACATGAGGCACATAATGCATGCAA
>JAPVRG010273410.1:8454-20940 GCA_029783565.1 Rhagoletis cerasi
AAGTTTTTTCTTATAAAAATGAATACTTATAGTGGAGTTTTTCTCGTACATGAAAGGGTGGTAAATGTGAATAAATGTAACCGATAGACAGACTAGGAGAATACGGGATTCTTAGCATCTCCCGTAGATTATATAAAACTTTCTTAAAAGCTTACCTTTCTGCATCACAAAATTTGCATTTGCGCAAAAGTTGTCCGAAATGTTTGTTAACAATACAGAGCAACTTTCAAACTTTCACAAGTTTACTGCGCTTTCACTTTACTCGTTATCGAAAGCTGAAAGCTCTCGAATTCCACTGAAAAAATAAATAATTTGCGCTCACATTTATGCTAAGTTTTGAGCAGAGATTTTCTTAAAATTTGTCGTCTGCGTCCCAATTGGGGAACTGCAGTTTTTCGCCACATCGGATAAAACTTTTTTTTATGCCAAAATGTCTGCATTGCGAAAGTCCACTCAGAGTTTTGCCATTTTTTCTCATTGGCGACAGTTATTAGAGGAAAGCTTTCCCTCTTTTTTTTGGATATCGCGCAGATCAAGGATTAGACTGGGATCCTACCGAGTTGTATTTCAGCGCCTCTAATCATTATTTAAGAAAATGAGAAAGCTTTTACACAGCATTCAAATGAGTAAGCATTAAACAGCAAGGCTTCCACACGTTCGCGAGTGTACGAGCTTTCACTTTACTCGTTTATGAAAGCTCAAAGCTCTCGAATTACATTGACATGCAATACTAGCTTATTCTTAACCATGAAAGACGTGAAATGGGAAAATGTAAATTTCGAAAATAAGTTGGATTTCGCGAATGAAAAGGAGTATTTTTGTTTTTAAATTTAAGAGAAATTGCACGATAGACCAAAAAATATTTTAAACATTTTTTACGAACGAATTTTATTTTCCAGAATATGAGAAAAACTCAATTTTAGCCCTGAACACCTAACCTTCGTCGATTCGACGAGTACGCGATTGAAAATTTGCTCTATCTTTGATGTGTGTGGTTTTCTAAAACACTTATAAAATAAAATATATATTTGAATTTTTGCAAAATAAAAAAGTAGTTTTATTTTGTAGATTAAAAACTGATAAACATATATGTACAATAAATCAAACGAAAAGTTAAATTAATGCATGAGAAATAAATATTTTAAAACTTGTTCGTTGAATCGAAGAGTGGTTAGGGTTTATAGGGGGTGAGTGAAGGTTAGGTGTCTAGGGTTCAAAATTTTATTGGAAATCAATCTAACGAAATCTGCAAAAATCTCGACTTGGAGCTACTTTATAAATTTGCCTTCCTAAATTTTTTGCTTTGAAATTCTAGATTATGTTTGCTAATCTGTCAAATTTGGCACGAAAAATTGTTCAAAATGTAGTTTTTGCCTGCCACACAGGGACAGAAAATAATCGTTAAATATCATGATTTTTATTTTTCGATCAAAAAATAATCGTTATTGTTTGATTTGTAGTTTTTTCGATAATTTTTAGACGTCATAAAGGAGACTTCTATTTTATTACCGATTTAAATCTTTTATTATCGAAAAATTAAAAATCATAAAATAACGATTATTTTTTGATCGAAAAATAAAAATCAAATTTTAACGGTTAAATTAAGATTTTTATTATAAAGATTATAACCGTTACGGTCCCTGTTGCCACATTCTCAATGATGAAAGATGATCTCTTGAAAGGGAAAACTCGATTTTCGAAAAAAGGGTCGATCTTGGCGATGAAAAGGATTATTTTCGTCCCGTAATTTTTTCCACGGTATTGCAAAAAAAAATTTAATATTTAAGCACGAATTTAACCTTCCAGATTATGCGAAAAGCTCAATTATACTAATTTTGCTTGGAAAGCGATCACACCAAATCGGCTAAAATTCGATTTCGAGCTACTTTTTAAATTTTCTTCCTAAATTTTTTGCTTTAAAATTCTAAGTTATATTGCCAACCTGTCAAATTTTACTTCAAGATTTTTTTGAAAATATAATTTTTGACTACTGCTGGCACGAATTTGCCTGCAGTCTCAAATTGTCGGCTAATTTGTGTTGGTTGTCACAAATTGTGACATTAATTTTGTGTGCTACACGACTTTTATGACTTTGGAAAAATACAAAAAAAAGTCACCAAAATAGAATAATGTATGGAAAAAGAACATTTTGGCATTGCACATAATTGGCGAATAACAATTTTTTGTTTGTATGTATTTGTTACGTGCGTAGGTATTTATGACCCAGCCAACAGCCAATTTTGTAAATCATTGCAATGCGCACAGGAGTGCAACAGTGCGCTACTTGTAAGCCGCTACTGGTTAAACAACAGCTGCTTGAATGGCCTGCTAACTACCGATTAAGCAACAACAACAACTAAAAGCATAAATTTTAACACTTTGGTGTTAACTGCTGGCAATAAAACAGTCGCACATGGGCTAAACACTTGACGAACGGCGCCGGTTGCCAATTTTTAATAACCACAATTTAGTGTTGGACGACAGGTGGGGGATTCTAGGTGGCTGTTCGATTTGTGCTACCAAAATTTTTCAATGTTAATAATTGTTTGTAATACATATACATACATACTTATAAAAGCGTTGTTTAATCATAACCCACTTGTGTAACTTTTGCTTTTTCTGTGCGTTTTCCTTTTTTCATTTTCGCCCCACTTGGCTCGCTTTTCACGTCCATTGCTCGGTTGTTAAGCAGTTATTGCTGTAAATGCTTACCTAATTGCTTTCATTGCAATTTGTTACCTTTTTTCTAGCCTTAATTACTTTAGGTTTGCTTCAACAACCAGCGTGAGGAACGGAAATGCAAGTATCCATAAACTTTAGTAGCGTTTTTCCGCTCCACTGTGGTTTCTGCTTGCCATCTTGCCACTGCAGCGGTGCATTGGTTTAAAAGTCAGCAAAGCGTTGGTTTTACCTAACTTCCAATTCAATGGCATACTTGTTTGCAACCGCTAAACTTTTTGTTGCTGTTGTTGCAATTGCAAGAGCGATTAAAAGTTGCCAGTCGTATCTGTTTTGTGGTTATTCGCTTGTGGGGTTTTTTTCCCCAATATTTTGTCTTGTTTTCAATATCCCTGACCACTTTTACTTATTTGCTTTTTTTCTATTACTGTGTTGCCGGCTTTGTTTGTTTCCTTTTTTTGCTGTTATAAGCGTTTTTATTGCCAGTTTAACTAAGTGTATGGTTGCCTGCTTGTTTAAGCCTTACTTTGCTTGTGTTTTGTAATTCAAGCTGATTCGGAAGTTTGATAGGCTATGTATTTTTTTCTTGTTTTAATGAAAAATTTCAAGATCAACTTCCTTATATTGCATTATCTTGTTTTTGTTTTACATATGTATATCATCTATATGACTTCTTTCCCCCTTGTCTCTGCTTTCCTTAAAATCTACTTTATTCTACCATATATTTCTGAGTGTCTATTCCTGCTCATGCGTCACATTTTTCTCGAGCTAAATTAGTTAGAATTTCTTGTTATTTAATTAGCTCTTCCTCCCATATTTATGTCGAAATTCCATCACATAATTGGCAAATAAGAATTACTCCAGATCACACCTACGCACTTGAGAGCTTCAGCAAAGATGTTTATTTCCACTCACTACATAGCTTATCTTTGTCGTGCGCAGTGTTGCCAGAAGAGGGAACTTTTCCCCGGTTTTCGGGAATTTTCAACACAAAAGGTATGGCGGGAATAATGTGGTCTTGAAAACGGAGAAAATCGTATTCGCCGTGTCCTACTGATACGACTATTATAAATGTGACCGTTTGGAACTTTGTTTCTTCTTCACGCTATCTCATAAGATTTTAATTGAAAAACTAGTTTGTTTGGGGTTCTGTTTTCTTGTACTGGATTAATTTTTACCTATGTAATAGGCGCTGCGTAGTTTCCCTTGAAGGTGTTCACTCAGAACCTTTTTTCGCGTCTTCTGGGGTCCCTTAAGTTAGCAGTTTAGGCCCTCTTCTTTTCGTGTAATTTATTAATGACGTAACTAGTTGCTTTTCATTTGCTAAATACCTACTTTACGCCAATGACTTGAGAGTATTTTCGACAATCAAGGATACATCAGATGCATTTTTGCTGCAACGTGATCTCGATAGCCTTTACACATAGTGCTTAAAATCTCGTCTTTCATTTTCCAGACTACCTAATCCCTTAAATACCATTCACCGTATTTCGAACCGGGATTTGCTCTGTGTCTCTGGAATTAATGATCTTGTGGTTATCTTAGATACCAAATTTTCATTTAGTAGTCATACTAACTATATTACCTCTAAGTCCTACTCTGTACTAGGCTTCATTGGACGTAACTCTACTAAGTTTACTGACCCGTATACTATGAAATTACTTTATACATCATATGTTCGTTCTCATTTAGAATATGCGGTTATTGTTTGGAGGCCTAGTAATCATCTTTACAGTAATAGAATCGAACGTGTGCAAAAAATATTTCTGAAATTTGCCCTACGCTCCCTGAGATTTCAGATTCCGATTCCATCGTACGAATCACGTTTATCGCTAGTAAATTTAAAAACTTTAAATAATCGTAGGGCAATTCTATCTTTATCTTTTACACACGGTATCATTAATGGAATTATTGATTGTCCATACTTACTAAATAGAATAAGTTTCAATATTCCCCTTCTACGGGGAGGATCACAAAACTATTTTTGCCAGTAATGCTCCAATTACGCGAGCTACACGGGATTTTAATCTCATTGCTAACTCCGTAGCTCTTGACTTCTCATTGTCGAAGGGCTCTTTTTTAAATCTTTTGTATCCATTTTCTAGTAAATTTTTCGTATTTCTTGTTTAAAACTTATTATACATATGTAAGTTATTTGCTAGTCTGTAAGAACTTTGTATGTTCATAGACAATAAATAAATAAATAAAACTGTTCAACGGATCTGAATGAAATTTAACGCGTAGATGGTTTGTAATTTAGATTTAAAAAAACACTATATGTACTTTTTATAACGGTTTAAGCATATAAACTATTTTTTAGTTATATTTGTTTTTCTCGTTTTCTCGTTTTGAATGGGGCATTTATTCGTTCGGTCACTCCTTGCTTCTCACTTGGTCACATGATCAAAATTTATGCGTACTGGCAAAAATTCTATAATTTTGTACTATATACAAAGTAATATAGATACATTTTTTATTCAATATTTGCATACAAAAAAGATACAAATTTTTTCTGGCTCGATTTCTGATGTTCACGCAGACGAAGTCGAGGCAGAATCTGGTAAGGTTATAAATTTAATTGTTGGAAATGTTTAGTAATCAGTTTTATGGATTGACAAAACAGTAAAGTTGATTTGACATCTTAAATTATATGGATATATAAGAAGGGGAAAAAACGGAAAAATCTAAAATTAAAAACGGGAAAAATGTCTAGAGTTTCATGGGCAAAAAGGGAATAGGCTTGCCCAAAACCTGGCAACACCGGTCATGCGTGCAACTGACATCGATTTAGTAGAGCAAACTAGTCAAAAAAAAATAAAAGTACATTTACATATGTAGATTATCCTCATTTTCGAGATTAACTCCTTAATCTGCCATTAAAAAAACACATAGCCATACGAAATTCCTCCCTCCGTAATCTGTTAAAATAATCTCATATTAAAACGATAACTTTTCGGTGTTCAACCTAGTTGTATCGATTATTTTTGCGAAGAAGAGGAGAAACGTCAAATGTAAAAGTAGACAAAAATGGACACCAGCAAGGAAAGGGTGTGTTGTAACGGTATTTTTATTAAAATATAAAGTTAACATATATTTAAATTGTTTAATTCAGCAGAAAAAAGTGATCACAGTGGAACAGAGAAGAATTTGCACTTTTCCTTGAGTTTTGAGAAAAACAAACACACAGCTTATAATCCGAGATTTAACTGTGTAAACGGGGTGATAAACGAACGAGCTTTTATTGAGTTTATATTTATATGTAAACATACTTTAACAATCTCATTTTGACTACATCATGGCAAGAAGTGTGAAACAACGAAGAAAATTCACAATGGGAAATCGGGTATACATACCATGATTAACTGAAAAGCAGTTGAGAACTACAAGCGACATGTATGTACATTAGAGCGTCTCGCCTTACAGGCGAAATAAAAAAAGTTCGCCGGACACCCCCTCATATGAAGTGTTCTTGAAAAGCATTTAAAAAAATAATAAAAGTTTTTTTTTGGACAACCCTAGCGGTCGGATTTTAAAGTGTGATACACCAGTTTTTTTGTCTCGAGGAAGGGGTTTTTCCAACGGAAGTTCATTGAGCTCATGTGCTCCATTGTGGTACTTCCCCACCAGATCTCAGTTGCTACCACCCTAATGTACCGCCCTAATGACAGTAAATTAAAGACCATCAAAAATCATCAACCTTTTGCCGAAATAAAACACATTTTATTTGTGTTGGAAAACCATACGAAAAATACTTTTTTTTGTTTTTTTTTTTTTTTTTTTTTTTTTTTGGAGTACCTGAGGTCAATGAACATACGTAGGAAAACCCCCTCCTCGAGACAAAAAAATTGGTGTATTTAAATGCTGTTCAAAAGTACTTCATATGAGGGGGTGTCAGGCGAACTTTTTTTTCGATACGGTCTAATGTACATACAGATGTATTTATAGACTTGCTTGCGTTGACTGCTGCTACTTTTGCGCCACAATGTAAAGCAACACTTTTTTAACATAAGTAGTTATTCATAATGATCAGCAAAGAGCTGTCAGTTGTTGCAGCGGTGACAGATGTCAACATCATTTTTGCTAGTTTAGTAAATAAAAAAATATGCACACACTTGTAAGCTTTTCCACTTACATACATACATATGTATATACATACGTATGAAAGTACAATTTTATGTGTGAAAAAAAGTGTTAGGAATTTGCGCACATCTTCCGCCTACTGACCACTTCATACCTCTACAGCGGGTGGTTGCATATTCGCCAGTGACTGACATTTGGTACCAGTGTGACTGTAAATATGACATGACAAATTTAAATTCGTTGTGTTAAGTGTGACGTGGAATTTATGTATTTAGTGGTGAGTATAATGTGTTGGAATTTATGATGGGAATTGTGTTCGCGCAAAAATGGGTCGAGAATATATGTACATGCATATGTATGCGGAAAGCTTGCTACGAGTAACAAATAATATTGGATTCTAGGCATTAGTAAACACGGCACATGCTGCCGTTTCTGTCAGACTAAATGCTAAATATTGTTCTATTTACTAGTTTACGTGTTGCATATTTCAATGAATAAGTAGTGTTGGCAAAAACAGGGCGGATTTTTTGGTATGCAAAGCGGAAAGCGCTCGAACATACACACATCTTTATGTATGTATTTCCTGACTGCATATAATTTTGCAAAAAATGAGCACAAGTGAAGTAAGGAATTCTTGGCAAACTAAAAAAATATATCTGAGCGCAATTTTCGTATGTAGCTATGTACATATTTTAATTAGAAAACCATAGATAATATCAAAAATCAGTAAAAAGAAAGTTAAATCTGCGTATGGTTCTCTTCCACTTCCCCTTTTGTAGAAAATTGTATGCCTCTAACTACTACTTTTGATTAACTTTGGGGCCATTCCATTGTGACTGATGGGACATTAAACTCAGAATGTGATCAATTGTGAATTATAACTAAGTCGGCGGAACTTATGCGACAGTGAAAGATATGATAAAATGTATAAAATTCCTTTCAAATAATTTTTAAGTTCTTTGTAACTATTATTTGAATGTAGGCCGTCAGCCGACAGGTGTACGGATGGTCGTCACTATTTAGGGGGTGTGCTCCGTCCGCATGCATTGCCGGAAGTGTGGCTACACTATCCACGTGGGGGAATGAATGTGACTGGTGTTAGACTGAAAATCCCTCAATTTCACTTTTTTCACTCCCAAGACGATTTTTAGCCAAAAAACTTAATTTTCAAGCCAAATTTTGTTGTGTTGTAAAATATATATTATACGCTTTCGTTTCACTAAAAATTTGGCTGACATAATCTTCATAGAAATATTAATAAGTATTTAAAGTGGTGACTGGTGGGGCAGGTCCTTGAGATTGGCGTAAAGTAATTATGCATGAAGTAATAGTTTCCATAGACAAAAAATTACAGCTTCTTTTTGTGCTTTTAATACTTTTCAACAGATTAATGAAATGTAGTCATTTAAAAAGGTTGCTTTTGAAATAGGAATAATTAAGGCATTTAAAATTTTTTTAAGTTTTGCTCTTTTACATGGAATGATCCTTTGTCAAATAAGATTCAAAAGAGGCTTAAAATTTTCTATGATGAAATCGCTCGCCAAATTTTACTATAAGTCTCTGAAGACTAAAAATTATGTTTGAAGTCGATTTGTACATTATTTCTACGCCAAATTTAGATAAAGACCTGCAGCGCACTCACGTTTAAACGGATGATTTTTTTACCTTCGGCAACGCCTAGTACAATTTTCTGCTTAACCCTTTCAGAACTAACGTCCAATGTATTGGACGAATTTTCTTTTCCTGCTTGAAACTCTTTTTCGTAAATAGGAGTTTTTGTTGTTAAGAGAACAGTTGTTTTGAGCAAATTATATACATCACCGTGTTTGACCGTGTTTTCCCTTAATTTAAAAAGTTCAGCCGATAGGGAGCAGTGTATTTCATTTAAAAACAAATTAGCATTTTTCGTTGGAATTGTGTTTCGAAAAAGTTGTATTATTCATAGTTTTGAGATATATTTCGCGAAAGCAAAAATTTAAAATAGTTTACCGTTTCACGATTGTGCTTCAGCTAAGGTACCACTTTCCAATATAATGCACGCTGAATAACGATACAACTAAGAGTTTTTTAAAATTGCTGTTCAGTGTAAATCAAAAATTCATTAAAATACAAACTGATCGGACAAACATAAATAAAATTGTTGATTGTATTTTTGAAATCAACGGCCCAGAATTGGCCGAGATACAAATTTTCAGATTTTTAGCTTAAACGGTTGATTTTTTGTACTAAAGGGTTAACATTGATGGCATTTTGCAACTATAAATGAACTAACACGGAACTTCTTCAAAATAAGAGTCGGAAACAACCAATAATTAAAGATTTAAGCGGTTAAAATGTTTTACGCAAACATTGCTCGTTAAACTTTATATTTTTATATGTATGTATTGCTTTTAGTACTCTTACTTTTACTAAATAATTTATTAACTTTCACATTTACATAAATTTCAATTTCTCCGAAAAAAATCACTTATAAATCTTTGCTGGCTAACAAACAGGCAAAAATACATATTTGCTTTGAAAAATCTTCTTCAGTTTACTATGTTCATAAAATGTACAACGAATACCACATAATTAAATGATAACTTGCTGCCCAATTTCATACATCACCACACATCTTTTGTTTTCCCCTTTTCCTAGATAAAAGTAGATTTTTTTTATCTCCAAAAAAAAATTATGTAGCAAAAGTTTGCTCACGTAATCATAGTATGCGTAGTGAAATTTTTTTTGTTGCAGTACACCGTAATGCTTAAAAAATTGGCGTCATTTATGTGTAAAAAAAGAGATATTGCTTGTAATAACAGTAATTTTCTGTACAGAGTTGAAAAGTAAAAGTTGCGGACAACTTTCAAACAAAGCAAGGGAACTTGAGGAAATTTTGTAGGAAAATATAAACACGCGCAATGTTTTTTGTCTGAAAAATTTGCCATGCAAATAGCGATTTACCTGCTATTTTAGCACTACAGTGCATTGTGTTATATAGTATATGCGCATGTGTAATAATGTGAATAGATACTTACATACATACATACAGATAAATATTTGTAATACCGTTGTTATTGCATTATGTGATTGGCCGGTCACTATTGTTTGGCTTCTCAACGTCAACGTGAAATAAACTAATTTATTCCCCTGCTAATAATATTGTATGTATAAGTATGTATGAGTAGATATGTAAATACTTATTGTCATAACACCGTGCGACAGTAAATTTTACACACGAAAAAATCGATATACCCGTGAAACTAGGGGCCCAGATATAGTATAACTGCGTTTTTAGTTTTCTTCTCTGACGTCAGGATTTTTCTTAAAAGGGCTGTAAAATCCCAGGATTTGTTAACCTAAAATATATTCAAAAAAAATTTGGGAGCAATGTAGAATAACAATACGGGTATCCAATAAAAAAAAAATTCTATAGAATTGAGAAACCTAAACACTTTCGAGCAAAAGGACGAATTTGTATTGAAACTGGCCTTTTAAAATGTTAAATTTTCAAGAGGACATGTTCAATAATAATTCGTCCTTGTGCTTCAACATATTTAGAATTCTTAATTCTATAGAATTTTATCTTTTATTGGATACCCATATTAATATTCTACATTGGTCCGAATTTTTTTCATAATTTTTTTAATTAACCATATTCTTTTATTTTACAGTCCTTTTAAGAACTACCTTGCCCTCAGAGAAGAAAACTGAAAACGTAGTTATAGCATATTTGGTCCTTTGTTTCCCGAGCATATCGATTTTTTGGTGTGTTAAGATCCTTTGTCGCACAGTGTAATACGTAAGCGTGTGTTTCCTCGTATTTTCTTCTTTTTTGCCGCACTTTTTGACGAAAGTACCTGCATTCGAGCGTTTCCGCCTTATTGAATTTGTTTGTCAGCAGCCACATACAATACACCAAAAGCAAAGCTTCATATTTCACCACTTTATCTACAAGTATAACAAATTTAATGTCATAATAGCTTTGTATGACTGTGTATTTCTGTGTCAATGCAATTTCATCTACATAATTTTAATAATAGCTTACGCCATGCACAAATGTTGCAGCAACTTTTAGGAAAAGCGAGCAATAAAGTGTTGAAATGTGGAAATATTGCAGCAGCTCGCCAAGCTCTTTTAAGGTTTTCTTTTTCATTCAACGCGTGCTGACTGTCACAAGCCACAAGCAAACAAACAAACAAACAAATCGCCTTAACATTCAGTTATGACATTTGAATCTTTACATTGGTTCATTGCTCGCCAATGCTAAGTAAAACTATTAAAAATCATACAAAACCAGCACAGTTTGTTAAATGACAAATGAGCTCAGCGATTGCCGAAATATTTTTAATTTGTTAAGCAGCAAGCAACAAGCTCAATTGTCGGCACTTTTGAATGTATCATATTTTTCGAAAAAATTAATTGTTTGCTATTTTTTTTCATTTCATTGTATGTGAGTGCAATTATGGTCCGTAAACCACATTTGCGATTTGGTAATTTTCATCGTAATTTACAAAAAAATTGCATTATTTTTTTATGAGCTAATATGAGTATGAGCACTTATGACTAGGAGTATGAATATGAACATGAATATCAATATGAATATGAATACGTTTAAGATACAATGGGGCGTATTCTTGTTTTCGTACGAATCGAAAATCGCGAAATTTTCCTATCATTTTCAATACAAACTTTTCAAATTTCCGATTCGTACGAAAACAAGAATACGCCTCAATATATTAATATTTCCGTCTACTGTAACGAGTTCGAACTGACTACATACTGATCAATAGGTATGGATGAGGGATGTTTATTTTTTCGATTTTTGCGATCCCGGGATTTTCGGGATGTCGTTGTCCCGGGATTTAGATATTCATTATTTTTCATCAATATTGTCAGACAAGCGTTCCTACCTAAATAGGTTTGAAATTTAATTTTTTTTCAACTTGTTTCATTGTAGGCTTCTTGACCTAATGTGGTTGAATGCAAGAAAAAACTATTTCTTCACATTACAGCCCGACGTTTCGCTAACCTTCTAATTATAATTATATAATAAGATTTGTATGGGTAAAAAAAAATAAAAAAAATTGAGGAATTTAAATAATCTGAGCCTGCATCATACTTAAATGGCATGTAATCAATGTACCCCTACAATTTCGAGTATTTTCATTCATCCCAGAATATTATATTGACCTCGAAAGGAAAGAACTCATTTTGATACGTGTAATTCCTATGGCAAACCTAAAGGATCGATGCGGGACCTCTTAGAATTGTCCTAGAGAGGGGAGATTCCTGGAGGATAATTACTATACCAAATGTTAACATTTTAGTCTTATGCCGGTCGCATTGCAGAATTTTTTTTTTTTAACCGGTCTAATGTATATATTGCTTTTTATATTTAGAAAACAAAAACGAGATCGTTCAAATATATCCATATTTGCTAAATAATTATTACTATTATTATTATTAAATTTATATATTCAGCTAATCCCATTTGAAGATAGTTTTTAACTAAGCACAAGTTAGTTTTAGTAGCACTTTTAACAAAAAATAATATTAAAATAAAATTCATAAATTAATCACAAATATTTAGTTTTACTTAGTCTTATTATACGGCCCTCTGAAATCAAATTAGAGAAATGATACTTAGTAAAGTATTGACAGTTAAATAACTCGACGCCCAAACTCCATTAATGGCACGAGCTCTTAATTAAATGTTTTTTTTTTAAGATATTTATAGATACGTAC
>JAPVRG010273415.1:1401-14635 GCA_029783565.1 Rhagoletis cerasi
AAAAAAAAAATTAAATTAAAAATAAATAAAAAAACAAAATAAAAAAATTTAATTTCCGACCAAAAGTGTGATTTTGTTAAAAATATAAAGTTAGAATTTTTACTCCGTGCCCCATAACATCTACATTTATTATCCGATTTGGATGATCTTAGACCTAAAATTTACACCACTTTATTGCACTAAAATTAATCAAATCGGTTGAAAAATGAATACACTTGAGAATTTGAACAGTAAAATCCAGTTTGGCACCACTGTGTGGTGGTTGTCGGAAATTGCGTGTCGCCTTTCTTATGGATTCGGCAGAACACACTTAAATTCTAGTCGTCGAGCATGCGTTCAACTGACCATACAAGTATACTGCATAAGAATTGATGCATCGTCGCCGTACTTGAGTAGCAAAACTGGCATATCGTTGGCTCCAGCAGTTTTCTTGTTTTTCAGCTGCGTAGCTGCTATTCGTACCACGTTATGGTCAGGCTGTGCACCACACTGCCTTCGTCGTCATCGACTGGGGGCTCGGGATCATCTCCTCGTCTACTTTCAGCGGTGTTATCAATCAATAGAGTAGAAGTATCTCCTCCACAATTTAAGTACTTTCTAGACATGGGTCATTAGATCACCGTGGTTGGTCATACAGGAGTTTGCCCAGGTTGAGACCTTCCGTAAGTCGCCTATGTGTTTGGTAAAATTTTCGGCCTTTTTCCCTATTAACCAGCATTTCAAGCTCTTCGCGCACCCGTTGTTCTGAGTCTCTCTTTTACTATGGAAAATACGTCTCGCTTCCCTCTTCAGCTACCTACATAGATCAGTCACACATAGTCGCAGAAGGCGGAATATATTCTCTCTCCAGTTTCGTGACATTCCTTATCGTACCAGTTGTTCTTTCGAACTCGCTGGAATCCGATTACTTCGCTCTCTGAGAGCTGGAACCGAGTGCTGCAGACTACCATGTTTCGGGACCCGGTGAAGTCCGACGGTGGTGCCAAAGATCCCTTTGTTGCCCACTCTGGCTTTGAAATAGGCAGAAACATTTTTTTAATATCGCGTTCCC
Source organism: Rhagoletis cerasi (assembly GCA_029783565.1). Taxonomy (NCBI): domain Eukaryota; kingdom Metazoa; phylum Arthropoda; class Insecta; order Diptera; family Tephritidae; genus Rhagoletis; species Rhagoletis cerasi. The sequence goes on from JAPVRG010273415.1 coordinate 2,453, forward strand.
AGCGCTCATAGAAGAGATCTCTGGACGTCTTGTCCTATTATTTCGCCGAGTCGTGGGCGCAAATGAGTGGATGTTGAAGAATCTCGCTTTTATGTGTAGGCGTCGGGAGGCCCCACGTATTTTTTGCATTGCTCCGTCCAGCGCATTTCTTGGGTGGTGGTACTGTCTGCCTTAGTCTTCCGGAGGACATAAACTAGCCAGAGCCCAGTTTCAGATAAGGCTCCGGACATTCCAGGTGCAAGTCCTTTGTACGTTCGCCGTGGTCGTCTTCAAAAGAAGGGGGTCTCCTCCTAGGCAATTTGGGAAACTAATTTTTGCTTTTTTTGGCTTGACGGGTCCCAAGCCCAGCGCGTACATTGGGATTTTCCTTCTCACTACTAGCTGTAAGCTGCTTCAACCGGATGCAGACCAATAGTTTTTGGCTCTTCCATGGCGAATGGTGATGAAAAACTTTCTTCACATTCGTGGACTTCTGCACCCGGAAACATCCTCCAATTAAACTTTTATTTAATATTTTATTAACTGTTCTCTTATTCAACCCATCTGTCCACAAATGCATACATTCTAAACTGCTTTAGCGCCTCCCAAATAAATCTAATTAGTTCTTAAGTTTGATTTGAAAAATATTTCAATATTCGTGACGCTTGAATCATCTATTGTGAACTCACATTTTCAAACCCAACACTGAGTAAATCTCTTCAGTAATTTAATTTATTACAGACCCGCATGTAATCTGTTTTCACAAATAGTTACTATCTTCAAGTTGAAGTATATATATTTGAATATAATATTGATTTTCATACAATCGCTCCGACGTGCTTTGCACATTTTTACTACAACAATAAAAGTAACGATAACAAAAATAGATATTTTACAGCACCCTTTCACACAACACAATAACTTTTTATAGCGCTGCATTCGTCAGCTTAGTGGTTGTTGGCAAATGAAGGGAAGAGTAAAATCGTGATCTTGCACATGGCACAAACTTATTGGATTCAGCGCGTTTACTTGTGATAAGGCAATAAATTTTTATTTTATATACGTGTCTGCAAAGCACGTGACTTTTGGTTTATACAAACGGGATAGAAAAGTCGTTTCATTGCTGGAAACACGCTTGCAAGCTGTGACAAATTTAGAAACGCAACAAGTAGTTACGAACTTTTGTTTAGGTTTTTACTACAGCTCTTACTTTAAGTTGCGCGCTTCAGTTTTTTCAATTCTATCCGCCAAGTGAAGCACCTTACACTTAATGAAAATATGAAATCAAATTCAATGCCGAAGGGGAGCGATAACGATAACCATAACGATTGCGATAGCAATAACGTTGGCGATAACAACAATGATAGCAATAATGATAAAAAAATATTGATATCGAAACCATTGAAAGGGTACTGAGTATGCACTTAGGTGAGGTTGAAGTGGCTACCGGTGGGCACACCAGCACACTTAGGGCCTCAGTATGGCCCAATTTGGTACCACAAAATATCTCATTTACTCCACCCTCCTATACAAACGAATATATGGGGTTGATAAATTTGAGCAATCGCCTTATCTTTATGCTCGCTATATCGCTCAGGTCTTCAAACGTCCCAGCACCCATGAACCTTAGTCTACTCCTCCCTAGTAAGTGCCTTACCGAATAAGACTCCTCGTCATCTCTGAAACTTCTGCAGAAGTCATTTAACGGCACTCCGAGAGTATCTCCGCGCGCCTTCCTAGAGTGATGTGATCGGTCAGCAGATCCAAAGCCAATTAGATTTATCCTCTGCTTAGCATAATGAACTCCATCGATCTTTTGAAAACACATTTTGCTTACATGAGCCGTGTCATGTTGCATATTTGATGTGTTTGTTGTTGTAACTCCTTACAAATTCCCCAAAGAGTTTTTGGGGAATATTGCGGGAGTGACCTTGCCCAGATATGAATCTGACTCGTTCCGGTTACGTAGACCCGACAGTCGTGGGACCGGATACAGATTTATAGTTGCTCCTGCTTCTGAGAAGAAGCATACTCGCTTGCAGGCAGCGATCCGCATGCCCAACTTCTTCGAAGACGGCGAAAGTGAAAGGGAGGTGCCATTTCTTGCAAGCTTGTCCGCCAAATCATTGCATTGTATACCTCTGTGTCTCGGCACTAAGATCAGGTGAAGAGTGAATTGTTTTGTAATCATGTTAAGTGATATGCGGCAATGCACTACAATTTCGACACAATTCAGAGCTTATAGAGACACATGACTGTCTGAGAAATTATAGATATTATTGCATCCAGATGTTATGTCCGGTAGACGGAACGACTTTTTTACTCCTAGTTATTACGAGTACACTCTGCCACAGACTTGGTTTTCAATTTTGGGTCCGTCAGTGTAGAGCTGAATAGAATCCTTGTATCCCGGAGCGTTCTGGCTCCATTGCTCCATGCTAGGGATTTCTACTTTGTATTCCTTTTCGAACGCTGTTGTGGCACGCAATAGTCTGCAGGTTAAGCATATCCAGGATAGAGCCATGACCACCGAAATTCGCTTACCAGCTAGATAATTTGTGAAGCCAGCTGCATTTTGCTACCGAATAATTTCTATGAACAGTATGTTTAGCAGCATATTCATCGCTTCCATGGGACAGACTGATCCACAGTAGGGCCGCCCTTTGCACTTTTTGTAGTGAGATGGTGGCTTATTTCCTAGCTAAAAAAAGCCATCAGACTTCCACTCCATATACTCCATTGATCACAGCAGTATATAATAGGTGGGTTAAGTAATTGCAATACTTTTTGACTAATGTATACATTTAATTGGGGTGGACCTATGTAATAATTTTTTGTTAGTGATAAATTAATTTTGGTAAAAAATTAACAAAACAGCAATGTTGGTTGCAACTAGCCACAATTTTACCGTATATATATATCGGTGGAAAGTTTAAAATTAATTCCAGGGCTTTTGCAGGAGGCGAATGAAGGGCTCCGTGACAAGCGAGGACTTCGTCCGCTGTACCAGTTCCATTTTGGTTCTGGATAAGGTCTTAGTTAGCGCGGGTAAGCAGACGATGATCGCGCAAAAGAGAAGATCTTTTTCCCCATATCTAACCTTTAGCCGCATAGCAGGCGTATTTAGCGGCAATGGGCTTCCTGGAGCGGTCTTCAGCGTTTCGCTTTCAGTCGAGTTTCCTGTTCAAAATAACCCCAAGGTACTTAACCTCGTTTGAGAGAAAAGATTCTAACCCCTCTAAAAATGGTAGTTTAAAAAAAGGAATTTTATATTTCTTCGTAATGGATATCAAATATGTGTGTGTATGTAAGACTTTTTATTTATATGGTATAGACTTATACCGACATTAGTACTTATGTATGTGGATATGTTTTCATACTATTATAAAGCCTAAACAATAATTTCTCTCGGTCATTACATAAAAACATAAACATTGAAGTGTATGCAGATACTGATTTGTCCTTGTGGTTGCAAGTAATATACATTTTAATTGACACTTTATTAATATGAATTTACGTTGAATTATGTAACCTACATACTCGTACATACATTAAGTGTACTTAGCTATACAACAATCTTAGATATTCACTTCATTTGCATAAGTACATAACATATAGCTGCCCACATACACTCAGTTGCAAGGTTTGCAAATTCCTCTTAATTCCTTGCAATTGACTAAGTACTTAATTAATAAAGTTCAATTAAAACCACTTATAACAATTTAATACCACAAATAAATTAAGCCAAAAGCTGAAAAGGTAAAATGTTATGCTGCAACCAAAATACATGCCAGTACAGACACCTGCAACTTCAATTGAAATTTGTCGCTTCCATTGCTCATCATATGGATTTGGTAAAGTGTAGATAACATTTTAATTGAATTCTAACTTTACAAAGTGTCTGGTTTTAATTAATTTGCACTGAACACAAGCAAATCTGCACATAGGGCATTAGCGCTTTGACAGTTAGTTGGTAACTAAGAACTGCAACTATGTATGACAGCAAAATCAAAATCATCTGTAAAATGCTGATTATGTAATTTTTACCCAAGTATGTACATCTCGTAGCTTCGGTTAATGCTACTTTAGTTATTCAACTATGTTTCAGCTGCAGAATTTCAGTTATTGTTCTTGTTTTGAAATGTGTAGTACGTAGTTATTGAGTAAGAAAATGTCAAATGTCACTGTCACTTAGAGTTCAGTTCGTTATGCACCTTATATGATTATGATTGATGTGATTAAGAATTTGAAAGTAATCTCATGGTTGCATAAGTAGTCAGGAAAACATATTTAAATGTATACGTATGTACATTAGGGTGGTCCAAAATAAGTAAAATCGGAAATTTAATGCGCTCACCCCCTAAGCTTGTTCGATACCGAAAAAAGTATACCCCTGTTTTTTTATTATAAAATAAGAATATATTTAGAGGTCGCTCAAAGCGCTCAAAGCACCCAAAGTTTCCCATATATTTTGTATGGGGTAAAAAAGACTTTTCGTAGAAATGGCATAGAACTCATGAAAATAAAAATTTTTCAATCTGAAACTCTGCTTCTCTTCAAAAGACTTCAGAGAATAATGCCCAATTGTTTATTTAAACCTTTTTTAATTTTAACTATTTTTTAAGGGTCTCCGAAAAATCCCAAAAAAATCAAAAATACAAAAAGAAGCGTTAAAAAGTATTTCTTACTATTTTTCCGCATTAAAAAAATGTTTAAAGAAACAATTGGCCATTATTCTATGAAGTCTACTGAAGAGAAGCAGAGTTTTCAGATTGAAAAATTTTGATTTTCATGGATTCTACGCAATTTATACGAAAAGTCTTTTTTCCCCATACAAAATACATGGGAAACTTTGAGCGCTTTGAGCGACCTCTAAATGTATTTTTATTTTAAAATAAAAAAACAGGGGTATACTTTTTTCGGTATAGAACACTCCTGGGGGGTGAGAGCATTAAATTTCTGACTTAACTTTTCTCCCATACATTTTTGGACCACCCTAATGTACATACATATGTACGTGATATATTTGGTAGTGTGCAGAAACATTTCTGATGCAAAGACATACAAAAAAATTATTAAATATTTCCCAACCGAGCGAAAAATTTATGCTACCCAATTTCTAAAAATTTTTACTACCCGATTTCTAAAAATGGTCTTATATTACGTTCTTATTGAGAAATAAAGTCGAATTTATGGGCCACTTTGGAGTTTAACGTCAAATACTACTAATAAACTCGGAGTTTGGCATACAAATAATTTTGATTAGACTCGCTTTATACACCGTTTTCATTTGGTATTAATGGACATGCAACCTTGTTTTTGACTAAATTTGGTTTGTTTCTTAGCTCATCCGATTTCCACAGTTAGCATGTTCCCGTACTCCAGGACTTAGTCAGAAATAGTACGAATTATTTCCGGTACATAGATTTTTAATATCTTCACTAGTATCTTTCAAGAACAAGTAAAGAAGTCAAAGTTCGGGTGAAACCGAAAATTCCCGGCGCACGTATTAAACTTCGTTCCTTTCACGATTCTGAAACCTACCGTTACGTGGTAAACATCGGTGGTTTTTTTTTCTTTTTCAAACATTATCGATAATACGCTCACTTAGACTTAAAGAAATAATTTAGCTGTGCTTGGTAGAAATCGATAAAGCGGTTACCGATATAAACTTAAGTAGTCATAAGTGGGCGGTGTCACGCCCCTTTTCCTAAAGCCCATAAAAATCTTACTTCTTGTTAAGAGATTTTGTAGGTACCAACTTTCCATGTGCAGGGTATAAAAATTATAAAATATTTTTGAAATGAGTGGAAAATGCATGCTACTTTGGAGAATGGAATGTATTTTTAAGTTGCCAATCGATTTATAAAAGTGGTCTTACACGATATGTATTTGCGTCTGTAGATGTTACTTTTTACACATGGAAAGGCGAAATTTTTCTATTTTCATCTGACACACAGATAAAACATCTGTGTTTGGTTTATTTCGTTTTCAAAGAGCGTGACTTTAAAAAGTGAATTAACTACTGTGATTTTGACAGGGAGATGCAATTACATATGTATCGGTAAACTGACCTCTACAGACGCAAATACATATCGTGTAAAACCACTTGAAGCAAATTTTCTCGAAAAGTGTACTTTAATAATTAATAATTAACAAAAGCGCCATTCCATGTAAGGGTACTATTTTATGCAGATGACATAGCTATACGGGCAGATGATAAACAGGGCTCAAATCGTGACAGAATGGTACTCCTTTGTTCGAATCACCATTCGATCACAAAAGGGCAATCGAATTCGTGCGAAATATTAGAGATATTTACAGCAAATTTGATAGAATTCAGCTCAATATAGATTTATAAATTTCTTTGTGTTCGTTTGAGTTATTTCAAACAAATGAAACTACGATTCGATATATTAAAAGCGGAACTTTTGAAGAAGCATCCACACTCGGAACTTTTAGGGGAAATTGCCAGCGAAAAATATTAGATCAAAGTTGTAAAAACTACTTGTGTTTACTATGCAGTGTTAGTTAATAAAAACCGTACATATCATGGTTCGGAAACAATTTTCGTTTAAGAATTTTATGGAAGTGACATGGTCAATTGATGTCCATAGCCACCCAATTAAAGCACTAAAATTACATAATTGCATTAATTTGAAAAATATACATTAATTGTGGAGGATATTACAATTGTTTACAACTTTTGCTTTGATTTTTCTATTATTCTAAAAAAAATTACACTTCGGTGCCTATTCTAACCAAATATGCAATTCGAACAATATTGTAACCTTCAAATCTATCGTGATTTCAAACAAATTACGATACGTTTGCTTTCGTATGTAATAATCCCAATTCGTTCAGACGACTGACGAGTCACGTAATTTGTGTTCGTACGATTGCCTACTCGTTTAAGGCTTTCACGATTCGACCCAGACTTTACAACAGATGATTGCAACCTTCCAGAAAATTGGGATTTGGAAGCAAATCTGGACAAATCAGCGATAATGGTCTTTAGACAAGGAGGGGAGACTATCAAGTCATGGAAAGTGAACATTTATAAGAATGGCAAATGCATACTGTTACTTGAGTGCAATTCTGACTCCCAAAATGAATTTCCATAAACATTTAAGTAGACGAAAAATTGCGGCAAAGGTTAGCTAGAGGGACAACAGAAACGAGACTAGCGATCAAAAAGTCTGACGGTACCTACACAGGTAACGAAGAGGAAAGGGCACTTGCCATGCTATCGGGTCACTTTCCGGAAGCAACACCCGTCAAACGGGAGATGGAGTCCTGAGAGCTCAGACCTTCCCCATCTGAGTGGAAGCTGGCAAAGAACCTATTCACTCAGCAGTGAGTAGGATGGGCGTTGGACTCGTTCGATCGGTACAAATCTTCAGGGGTGGATGGTATCAGCCCAGTGCTGCTGAAGCTGGGTAAGGAATTTATACTGTCACACCTAGTAGCGTTAAGAGGGATAGCCTATCCCTATCTTACATTCCTGAGGTGTGGAGGAGAGCGCGAGTAGTTTTCATCCCGAAAGTAGGAAAGAGTAGGAAAGAGCAACGAAGTGAAAGCAGAATATGCAAACAGTTGGGCTATAATAGGGGGAAAAGCTAGTTTCGTGGCAATTTCGGACATTATAAAATCCCTTTGGTCTTTGATAAAAAGAAGCGTTGACGGAGTCAACGACATCAATTGGAATAAACTGACTTCCTACATTACTGGTACTCTGAAATATAGAAATTCGTTATTACTTTACGCCAGTCACAAGGACCTGTCCCATCAGTCACAACTTTAAATATTTTTTTAATATTTCTATGAAGAGTAAATAAGTCTAGTTTTTGATGAAAATGAAAGCGTATTATATATATGTATTTTATCACACAAAAGAAATCTGACTTGAAAATTAAGTGCTTTGGCTGAAATTCGTCTTTGAGTGCACAAAGGTAAAATAGAAGGATTTTCAGTGTCCCACCTGTCACATTCATGCAAATAATAATTACAAAGAACTCAGAAATTGTTTGTTATTTTATATATGTTAAAAAATATCTTTTATTGTTGAATAAGTTCCGACAACATAGTTATAATTCGGAGTTGATCTCATTCTGGAGTCAAATGTCCCACCAGACACAATGGAATGACCCAAAAGACACTTATATATGCACAAGTACATATTGTATAATCAAAGCAGATAAATATCATGATACTCTTATGAAAAAGCAGTGAAAAATTGATTCATCGTTTCTTTTAAACTTTAAAGTTTGCAACTGGTTTTTCGGAAATTCTTCTTCTTTCTTTTGACACTAGAACAGTTTATCGGTCTGAACTGAAAAGAGAAAACATCTACAACTACATCTCTCCTTTGCGAAGTTACATGAGCTTCCCATATTAAGTGTATACATGTTCTTCTGCACTTTGTCCTTTCATTGTGTCCGCGGGTGCCCTTGTTTTAATTGCCCAATCATGGGTCGAAGAATCTTTTCACCGGATAATCATCATCCATACGTACGAAATGCAAAAGCCAGCGTAGTCATTGTATTTTTATTCGCTAACTAAGTCCATATGCACCAATTTTTTTGAGCATGAGGTCTAGGGCTAGATCTGCTTCCACTTCTCGCATTTTGAGTGTATTTTCATTATTGCCGGTTGGGTGGTGCTTCTTGAGGCGAAGGAACACACTACCAATGCCACACGCCATCTTCCCAACCCTTTCGTATAAAATATCCTCCGCTGGCGTTTTGATTTGGAGGATGTAGCCTTGTGCACCCTCGGCGTTAGGTGCCTTGGCGACATGTAACACCCTCCAATCATCAGTCGGTACGTCGGGGTTTTGTCGTTGTAATAGGTGGAGTGTCTTTAGTGTGCGAGGTATTAACACCTTCGCCTTTGACTCTACTAACCCACCCTGCTCCGTCAAATGTTGGCATGTGTGAGTTTTCAACCACCTTCCACCGCTGTTGTGACATTTGGGCCAGCGGGTTGCTACGGTCAATCCCACTGGCCGCCATCGCCGCAGACCTTGAAGTTGTAGGTTTTTTTCGCCATCGCGTCCGACGTTAGGCTTCATAGCCGCGTCCCTGTGCTACGGCCGTTTTAAAGGAACCATAGCATCACTCTCCAAAGAGCGCTGCCTGTTCATTACTGTCTCCTCAATCCAGTTCGCGAACATCGGATCCGAGGAGTTAAATCTTGATCTTGTCGCGAAGTGAGCTGGCCCACTTTCCATATCGGACTTAGCCCAATCCAGTCGTTCTTCCTCCTGCTTCGTTAGACCCGCCTTGTGGCTAAGTCTATCATGGACTTTGTTGGCTGCTTTGTATCGAGCTTTCGCCTTCATCCCCTCCTTAATGGAATTGACCCTAGGCCTTTTCGTTGCCTCTGAAGAAGCATCTTAGGGTTTCTCCAATCATTTGGCTGAACTTTTCCTTAGTAAATATATGGGTGACAGTTCATACCCTGCAGTGAAAAATTGTCAATTGATAAAAATACCCAACTTCTAGTTAGATTTTTTGCGGGATTTCGATAAATACCTGACTTTTAATAACAGATAAACAAATATGTAAGGATAAATAAACTAAATAAATAAATATGGAAAAAATTTAAGAAATTTAGTTAATTTTTTCTTATTGATATTTTATGTCCAAAAGTAGTTAGTTAAAAGTTAGTTAACAACTAATGCAGAGGTATCCAGGTCTGACATTTTTGCGGCCATCGCCCCACAAAGTAGTTAGCACTAGTGTTCGCGTAAATAGACTAAAATTAGGTATAAGCTAACGTCACTCCCTGCGGGGTATGCATACGCATGCATGAACTTGTGTATGCATACACACTACGAAATCTAAAAACAAAAAATTCTATGAATTTACTAGGAAACCATAAAATACGAGAATTTTGTATCACTGTCATAACATATACTCATAAAATTCACAGATGCAAATATTCACTATCTGCTCTTGTAGACTTCCTTTTTATTTTCAATTCTTACAAACCATTCATTGCTATGCACATAAGTATGTGCAAGTAGATGAATAGTTTGCATACATACTTACAAATACGTCACTTGACAAGTAGTTAATGAAAGATGATGGGCAATAAATTTGCAACCAAATGTTGACAAGTGACATGTAAGATTGATTTATGTGCCAGAGCAAATGTTTAAATATCCGTACGTGTGGTGGAAATATGTAGGGAAATAAAGAATTTTCAACTTGTTGAATGCTGGAAAATATAATATAAAATATATTAAGGACATGGTAGCAAGAAAAACAAGCGTATATGAACATAAGGTTGGTTCTCATAAATGCCAAGGCGTATGAGTGAAAACAGTCATATATACAGGGTGTCCCAAAAGTAACCTGCCAAACTTAAGGAGAAGGTAGGAGGAGGGTGAGCTATCCGATAAGCAAACATTTTTCAGGTAAAAATGTCACCAATTTTGAAATTTTGAAATTTTTTTGAATTTGAAAAAAAAAACGGACCTTTTCATGTATTTCCAAAGCATGTAAATTTAAAAAAAAAAGTATAATTAAAAAAAATTAAAAATAAAATTTTTTTACTTGCAGTTAAAGAAAATGCGTGAAAAGGCCCGATTTATTAAAATTTTTAAAAATTTAAGAATTTTACAAACGGGACACTTTTATCTGAAAATTTTTTGCTTATCAGGGAACTCATCCCCACCTACCTTCTTGAAGGTTACTTATGGGACACCCTGTATATCAACATCAGCCAGTAGTTCGGTCCAAATAATCGCTGTCAATTTTTTATTTATTATTTTTTTTTGTTATATACATATATATGTTAAACCGAGCATCGTGGGGACCTATTGGATTTTAAAGCTTAGATGACAGAAGGAAGAAAAGATCATGTGATTTATGTATGTATATCCTCTATATCAAAAATGAAAAAAATAGTCACATGGGAAAACTGGGATATTTTTTTTCAAATTTCGCTATTTGTTTATCTTATTAACAGTTGAAATGTTTTGCAAGATATTATTGTAAAATTATTTTCTCTTGAACTACCATAGATAATCGAAAGAAATTCCGTTTACTTATAGGACAATATTTAAACTATCTATCAGCTGCTTGTTTACGGTATAATTGTTTAAACAATAATATTTTTCAAAATTTTTTATAAAAAATTGCAAATATTTTTGTGTTCTTCATGCTGTAAATAATTTAAGCTAAAATCGTTTTACGCAGACAGTATTCACCTTTAATAATCTGTAAGAAGGATTTTGTTCATCCACTCCGTTCCGATAATATCGAAATTATTTGTGAACCAGCTAAGACTTTACGTGGTTTGACTCTATTGTAAACAAATGTATGTAAGTAATTATAAGTATAAGTAATTATACCCTTCATGAGCATGAAATGGTATTATAACTTTGGTCCGATGTTTGTAAGTACCAGAATAAGAAGAGATAGACCCATCAAAATGTATACTTATATGATCAGGAAGTCGAGCTGAATCGATTTAGCCATGTCCGTCTGTCCGTCTGTTTGTATACAATCTAGTCCCTTAGTTTTTGAGATATCCGAATGAAATTTGGTGAGCGAGTGTATTTTTGTAATGTACTAATCATTTGTCGGAACCGGTAAAATCGGACCACTATAACATATAGCTCCCATACAACTGATTGTTCAGATATGAGACTTTTCATTAGAACTCCTTTATTTATGGAGCTAGGAGCTTGGAATTTTGCACTGTTTTCACTCATTGTCAACAGAATACTTACAGTGAAAATGGAAAAGATCGGATGACTATAACATATAGCTCCCATACAACTGATTGTTCAGATATGACAATTTTCGTTATAACTCCTTTATTTATGCAGCTTGAAATTTTGCACTGTTTTCACTAATTACCAGCAGAATACTTATAATAAAAATGGCACAGATCGGATGACTATAACATATAGCTCTTATAGATCTGATTGCTCAGATATGAGATTTTTCGTTATAACTCCTTTATTTATGCAGCTAGGAGCCCCTCGGCAGGCAATGGCAAACCTCCGAGGGTACTTCTGCCATGAAAAAGCTTCTCACAAAAATACAATCGCCGTTCGGAGTCGGCATAAAACTGTAGGTCCCTCCCCTTTGTGTGACAACATCAAGGCGCACGCCACAAATCGGAGGAGAAGCTCGGCCAAACACTAACATATGTGTAAGCGCCAAATTATTATTATTATTATTAAGA
>JAPVRG010273425.1:10655-30602 GCA_029783565.1 Rhagoletis cerasi
CAAAATAGATATACATAATCGTTCTCAGCATATAAATACATCCATAAGTGACCAGAACAAGGCATGCTGCGACCTAAAAGGTCTCTAGATTTGATAAATTTTTAAGCCCGACATTTTAATGCGAAAAGAACATTAGTAGATAGATTCCTGATGGTGGGGATTATTTATCGACTGCAAATGGTCAGAAATATAATAGTAGTAGATTATCAGCCCAAATCCGTAAAAGTACACAGAATGTGTTCGACATTAGAGCTCTTGTTAATCGACTAGTCGACTAATCGGTTAATCGATTAGCAAAAGTTGTTTAAAAAAAAAGTCGACTTCACTTAATCGACTAACCGTTTCTTTTTAACTTTTTCAACTAACCGCTCACAAACAACTAGTCGACTACCCGTTAGTTTTCGATTTTTCGACCTGTTGTTTTATATCAACAAATTTTTTTTTTATGTATGTATGAATGTGATGGATTTCAAATATAATGAAGTTTGCGCTTGCGTGAACTTATTTTAAAGGCAAAATTTTTATTTGTTTTAAAATAAAAAAACTTTTTGTGAGCAATTGTCACTATTCAAATTATTTCGGTTAGTCGTTTTTCAGACTACTCGATGGCGAGCGGTTAGTCGAAAATGAACGGTTAGTTGATTTTAGACGGTTAATCGAATACTTGTTGCTCGACTTTCAACTTCCAAAAAAAATTGCTAATCGACTATTCGGCTAATAGAATAGCCGGATAGTCGACTTTCAACAAGAGCTCTATTCGACATCTCGCCATCATCAAAAAATATCGTCATTCAATGTGAATACATATCGCTGTGGACAGACTTATCCGCTGCAAGACTCTGACGGGTTATATAACTATTGACTTACCAGATAACACCTCTTTTTTCATAGATTAATGCGTACAGCTCACCAAAACTTACTTCTTTCTGAAATTATACACCCAAGACTTAAAAGTTTTGAAGAAATTTTATTAGTTTCAATCAAACGAATTGGGAATTGGGAACTGTTAACTCAGTGAGAGGGAAATTTATTTACAAAAAAAAATATATTTATGCAGTCAAAAAGTGGTGGGTAGGCACTGTGGCCAATGTTACTCATCATTTACTACTTCTGGATGGTTGTAAGTAGGGTGATTGAGTCGGTTTTTCCAAACCGGTTTCAAACGGGTTTTTTGCATGTTTTTAGACGCTTTTTTTAAATCTTCATTTTCTGAATACCGAGTAAACCGGGTTTTTGAAATCGAAAAACCGGGGTTTCACCTAGTTTGTTTACATATCAGAATCTAAGAATTCTAAATATTTATTTAATTTATTAAAAATGGAACTAGATTTTTTTTAATTCTATATCTGAATACTGGAACATTTCCCACTGCAGAAAATTACAAAAAAAGTAAAAGGGAAACCGAACGAAAATTTTTCACTGTTGTTTTTGTTCTACCAGCTGCCTAAATCAGTGAATCTACTCATGTAGGGAGAGGTCTGCTAGATGAGCTGATGTGAGTTGGCGTGTGGTAGTCATCATCGTCGGGGCATCTTACCCAAATTAGACAGTGTAGTTTAACCTTCTACAATATCCAGAATAGAGCTGTGTCGAAGTATCGCGCGTCTCACGCAGCAGCTCTCCGACTGAGATAGGTGGTTGTTGGTCTCCGATGATGGAATTCAAGGGGCGAGAGTTGACGAGGGTGTTGATTGATTCTCGATGAATGCCCTTCAAGGCCTGTCCTTTCAAGGCTATGGGATATATTCATAGTCAAAATAAAGTCAAGACTAAAGTTAGTTGCAGCTTTTTGACATAATGAATATCTGTCAAAAAAGCTGCAACTAATTTTAAAGTCGTCTTTATTTCATCTATTAATATGCCCCTGTATTTGCATAGTCAGCCTGGTTCAGTGGATAGCGTAGTCTCATTCACAAGACACTTGGCTCTACATACTCGAATTTTTACCGACAAAGGACTTTTTCACGAATTTTTCTGTTTTAATTTTAATCCAAATTATTTTGGCTTATTGATTTCTAAATTAAAGCTACATATACTTTTTTTAAAAGTTACATTATAATTTTGGTCAAAATTTCTTACTAACAGTAAGTATTACTGTATAGAAAATATGTAAAAAAAATGGTTTATTCGGGTTTTTCTTAATTTGAAAATGGGCAACCGGTTTTTTCAAATTGCCATTTTTCGAAAAAATCGAAAACTGGTTTCGAAAAATTGGCGAATAATCGAACACCCCAGTTGTAAGTCATGCAGAGTTCGCAATAAACTCCGAACGAGTTGTCCGGATAATGCGTCAAGCTAGGCTGAGCATACTTAGATTAGATTAGATTAGATTTAGAGGAGAGAGCAGGTCACCTAGTTACCGCGACCGAAACGATGTATTGTAACAAACCTCTATTCCACTACAGGTCATCTTTGATCCACGTACTGCTAAGAAACCTCGCGAGGTCCTTTAGCTGAATGCTATTTAGGTCGTGTGTTTCTAGGTACGGTGATCCTAGGAAGCGAAGTCTGGTCCTGGTAAGGGCTTCACAGTGGCACATAATGTGCTCTGCTGTTTCCTGTTCTTCATTACACAACCTACACTGGTCAGAGTTGACAACTCCTTAGTTAGACAAGTGTTTCATTACCCTACAGTGGCCAGTAAGAAAGCCTGTAACAATTCTTACTTCATGCCTGCTGAGGTGAAGGAGTTCTTTTGTTCTCCTTGCTGATATATCCTGTCTGTTACCTTCCGTATTTGTCCAGTAATGTTGTGCTTCGTTCTTCATCCAGATATTGTAGTTTCGCCTGACGGAGCTCCATGACAGACCAGTAAAGGGTCCTGGGCCTATGAACCCCTGTGCAGCCCCTTTCCTGGCGAGAATATCTGCCACTTCATTGCCCATGACTCCACTATGTCCCGGTACCCATATGAGGTAAACCCGGTTCCTGGAGGCGATCAGTATTAAAAGTTGAAGACAGTCCCACACCAGCTTTGAGGTGACCTCGTGCGCTTTAAGAGCGAGGAGCGCTGCTCTGCTGTCCGAGTGTATGTAGATGTATTTTTCGGTCCCCCACTTTCTACATACTGCCTCAGACAGAGTTCAATGGCGCGAACCTCGGCCTATAAGACAGAGTTACTTTGCCCCATGCTGGTGAAAAGTAGCGGTCTGGGTTGTATGCCCCAGCTCCGACGCCATGGTCAGTCTTTGAGCCGTCGGTATACCAGATGTGGCTGTCCTCCGGGGCTTAGGTCGCTCGTTGTCCCAGTTATTCCTGTCGGTAAAACAGACCCTGAAATTATGTATAAAGTTAAACATCGGAAGGCACATGTCCACAAAACTTATGCGCAACCCATCTTCTTGTTCTATAACTCTGAGGGTGGAAGGGTGTACATGCTTCTTGTCCTCTACACTGTCCCCTGAGATGAGCCTTGCTGTAAACAGTAGAGCCTCTTTCTTGATGATAATGTGTAGAGGAGGCAGGTCAAGGAGCACCTCGGGAGCCGCAGTTGGTGCTGTTCTCATCGCGCCAGTGATGCACACGCAGGCCAGTCTCTGTAGCTTACTGAGCTTAGCCTGCGTGGACTTCACTTCCGCCTTTTTCCACCAGGCGGGTGCAGCATAGGTGAGAAGGCATTGCAACGAGCCTATTTCTATAAAAAACTGTCAGCTCCTCCAGTTTTTGAGTCAATCCCTAAATCTTGAGGAAAAAACGTTGAAAATATAGCCAAATTAAAGTCATACTCAAATCTCAGCACAGTCATAAAATGGCAACTATTTTTAGTACTTTTTTACTACTTATTTCATACCAAAATGTTATATCCTACTTTTAGAAAAAATAAATATTTACTTCTACGAGTAGTAAAAAAATTTTCACAGAAAAATGCGAAAAATACAACGAATTGCATTTGTCTGTTCGCCTCCCAATATCACAAATAACTTTAACCATAAAAAGAGCGCAGCCTCAGACCATTTATGTCTACCAAATGACAATTGCAGCAATCACTTTGCCACATATTAATGAGTTTAGTCGTTAATTGCAACAACAATTTCATTGAATTTATATACATTTTGTCGCAATCATTTATGTTTTGTTTTTTTTTTTGGGTGTTTTTTTGCTGCCTGCCAAGCTGCCATATTTGGACTTAAGCGACCTGTTTATCGCTTTGCTTGAGTGTTGATGTGTTGCACCTTTGAAATATGCGCATAAATAGTAAACCTGGATAGTAAAACGTAGTGTAGTATTTACTATTTTTCATTTGGTATCTGCAATAAATTTAACGTAAAATAAATAATCGAGTTGAATTGCATTTGTGAAGATTTTTAATACATTATATTGCTTTTCTTAAATATTTTATAAATATTTGCTTTATGATTTATGCAGTATCGTTTTTTGGATTGATTATATATGAAAATAATATTAAAAGAGTCGTTAAAATTTTAGTTTAAATTAAATATCTGCAGCCCATTTCATGATGGGCGCTCAAAAAATCACGCCAGTAAATAAAAAGTTCCCGTGAAAATCATACCTACGAGTATTGTTGCGCAACCACTGGCAGTGTGAACTGTCCCTACGTCTCTTTTTCTGAGCATTATGGGAATCAGTTGAATATTTTAAAATACATAAGTATGAGCTAAACCAACTGAAAATTCTTGCACACACATCAACCATACGTACAAGTGGTTACCTGCTGCCTTCCAATACTCTTTTGTTTAAAATTTATGCCCAAAAAATACCGACAAAAGGGCACGTATGTACATACATACATACATATATACATTCTTATATACGCATGAATAAGGAATTTTGACAATCTTCAAAGCCAAGCGACACAACGCACTTGACCTTCATTTTTTGGTGTGAAACAATATGCCTCAATAATACACACTTTCATAACTGAGTGAAGCGTCCCTGTAGGTATACTGCCAGTTAATATGAAAATCTTTAAGTGGCTCAACTATTAAAACCTGTAGTGCGTTTCTGTAACTCGCCTCGATAAATTTTTCCAATTCTCGCCGGTTATAATTACGGTGACCAACCATTCTGTTTTTGGCAGAACTATTGTTTTCGAAGCGTCTGTTCTGCGTATTTATTTTACCATGGTAAATTACCAAAATGTTCTGTTTTTTGTAAATGTTCTGTATCTTATATATAAAAATGAAATGTTACATTAACTGTGGCCCGAGTAATGTTTGTATAAAAAAAATTCTGGTAGGTGGCGCTGTGGTCGAGATATTTCTAAAAAGCGCATTTATGGGTCGATTTAGTTCATATTCAGTGTGTGGGTTGGCTATACAAAGAAAAACGTTTCTGCAAAAAATAGACCTGTAGGTGGCGCTGGAGTCGAGATATTTCCAAAATTCATATTTGTTGGCCTACTTGATTCGTAAACGAAGGTATTTTTCTCTTACTAGACGATATCTCGCTTAATATTTTATCAAATTCAATGACTGAGACCTCATTTTGAAAAGGGGCAGCCCACGTACGTGCGAAAAATAGTCACGTTGTAAAAATTTGATAGTTTCTTAAAAAAAGTGTTTTAAAAAGCTTAAAGCATTGTATCGAGCTCAATATCTTCAATAATACTCCATCAATTTAATGAGTGAAGCACCATCTTGAAGTCCAGCTTCACCGCCTTAGGCAAAAACTCAATCTTTTACCTACCTACCTATCGAAAATTTTAGTGAGTATAATATAATCTTAAATAAAATATTACAACGCGTTTAGCGATCAAAAGGTATTTAAATGTGCTTTTATCCAGGGATAATAATTTTGAAGAGGGTTGCCAACTACTTAAAAATGTAAACCTCTATATACATAATACAAAGCGTAACTCAAGAACGGGTCGTCCTATGTGAGTTGTAATAGACAAGTTTGTGTTTTTCTCTGAGAAGGAAACTTTTTAGGGCGAGGAAATTGAAAAAATGTATTTTACATATATTTTTTGGAAAATATTTTTATTTTTTTTTTTATTTTGAGCATAATATTACAATCAAAATAGTTGCCCAAGTTCAAAATTGAATCAATGCTAAAAATTAGGTAGGTACGCAGGTTAGGTTAAGTTAGAGTGCATTGTAAATTCTTTGTAAATTCAAATAAAACCCCTCAACAACGCGTCCAAGTTCATGAATAGCTTCGAGTGTATGCGTCGCGAATTCGTGCGGCAGGAACTCAGAAGAAACAAGAATCACGAGCAGATGCTTAAGAATTGAGACAAAAGCGCAATCGCCATCTGCATCGTAAAGTGAGAAGTGCCGTAAATGTCCGAATACATCGGTCCACTGCTCTATTGAATATATCGAACTCCCGTTTATTACAATTAGCCCAAAGGATGAGATTTGCCAATAATACAATGCGTTAAAGTTTCATTCGGAACCACCAGGATTGGGTTGTACAGGGGTCAATATTTCAATAAAAAAAAATAATTTTGGGAGAGACAAAGTTCGCCGGGTCCGCTAATTTGATATAAATAAGTGTTTAATTTCTAAACAAGTTAACTATACAAAATAAATAATGTTAGTATGCAGATTTGGAGGGAAATAAAATTTCAATATAATAAGGTGGTGCAAATTCGAAGTCGCTAAAACTCCCGTTGATTTCTTTTATAAAAAAGATTTCTAGCATACTTTGTATGGAAGAAAATGGACATCACCGTCAGCAAAGAAATTTATTAAAAATCAACCGGGGCTTTTAGCGATGAAACTTCGTTTATTTATTTTTTATTTCTGCACAATGTTTGCAAGATAGATTTATATGGTTTTTGTTAAATAATGAGCCATACTTTTATAAAAAAATTAACGTAACTAATTCCAGAATGAAAAAACTTTTTACGAATATTGCAAACAGATCACTGTATGATTTTGAATGTGACCCACTGTACATATTTTTTTAATTGCTTAAAATCATCAACTTTTAAAAGCCTTTCTTCTTAATACATGGACCTCACCTCACCTCACTTGGGTCCCTGGTTATAGGGACAAAGATGGAAACTGCATGGCAGATGAACTTGCAAGGCAAGGCACGACCAAGCAAATTATTTCTGGTAAAGTAAGTATTGGTATGCCTTTTGCCACTTGCAGGCTGCTACTTAGTGAATTTTTATACAAAAAAGCTGAATAAAGATGGAGTCAAAGCACGACTTGTCGAATTTACAGGCAGACGTGGGCTAAATGGGATCGGAAACGGTCACGAGGAGTCTACTTTCTTAGAAAAGGGGATATATCTGACTTTGTGGGCGCTCTAACTGGGCACTGTCTAATAGGTAAGCACGCGGAAAGGCTCGGTGTGCCTTTCTGAAGATGTTGCAGAAGCTGTAAGAACTAAGAAGAGGAGGAAACAGTCTTACACCCCCTGTGTAAATGCCCTGCACTATGTAGAAGCAGGCTGCGATATCTGTGTTCACCGTTCCTGGCCGACCTTAGAGAGATTTCAGATATCGACGCAAGATGCCTGATGAGATTCATCAGCGACACGAAGTGGTTCAACAGGGAGGATAATTGAACGGTGTCAAACTGTGGTAACACAACAGGCCTTCTATCTATGGCCTAAGTGTGTCGCTAAGGCGGCAGCCACTTCTACCTACCTATCTAAACATGAACATTTTTTATGTTCAATAAAAAGCAATTTAAATAGTCGATTAGATGTCATTTGACGTCACTCTCACCCGTTGTGTTTCTGTAAGAAAACTAGTCGAATTGATCGACAACCCTGCATAGTCTACTGACGCGTTTCATTCCATTTCAGTAGCGATACTCGATCGAATGGGTTTCTGTAACCAAATGAAATGAAATATTGCCGATTACTATTCTAAATTGCCTTTGAGGTGGTGAAAATTGTATTTGGATGTGTATATGTATGTGCTTTTAAGTCTAAAAAGAAAATTAATGTTCTTCTTAACAAGAAGTTTTAGAGGAGATCCACTATGTCATTGCAAATATATAAACTTAACAATCGCACATACAAATTTTCCTACTGGGTACTTTTCTTACACCTATTTTTTGTATGCTTAAAATCGATACACAATATTTGACAGCTGGATGGCTGCTGATCTAAAGCGGTTTTTTACATACGCACACACATATGTATGTAAGTATGCATTTTTGGGTTCAAATTCAATAGGCTATTGGAAACCTCTTTGGATTTGTGATTTCTGATAAAAAATCGAAGATTTCTTTAGACTTACAAAAATTTATCGTATACATAAAGCCATAGGCTTTAATTTCTTGCCGAAATTTTTGATTTCTATTTTTTTTTTGATTTTGATTTTTGATTTTGATTTTGATTTTAAGAAGTATGTGCGTACGTATGTACATATGTATACCCAAAGTGGGGACATAAAATCGTTTTTGAAACATTGGTATGATATACATACATATACGTGTCACAGACCGTTTTCAGGTAATTCGTCTTCACTTCTGCTTTCTACTTTTTAGAATCTGCTGTCCCATTGTTTTCTCCGAATGCCAAATAGTTCAGAAACTTGTATTTTCCTGCTGAGGATTTAGCACTGTTAGAAAAACTGTTTCTATATTTTGAATGTTGGTCAGAGCATGGAACGAACCGCAGCGCTACCGAGTGTTAGTATGCACTTTTAATGACTCGGTTACGGTGGCTGCACTGATTTAATATTTTCGTATAAAAAAGAAAAACCGAATGCAATAAAAAAGGTGCCGCCGAGGGAGGGACTTCCACATGCCTTCACATCGGAATTGTGGGTTCGATGTCAGTAACAGGCCACGGTACGGTAAAGTGGACCACTGCCGTGACGTAATTTCTTAGGAGCATTTACCACAAGGTACGAACTCCTATGAAAACATTTTTTTTTTAACAATTTACATATCAGTTCAACTTAATTTGATAAAATTAGAAGCCCATGTTACCTTCATATCTAATTCCCGGCCTTTCGAGATAAAGTGAACCAAAAAGAATGCATAAAAAACTTTTCCGCCTGACCACCTGAAACTAGCAGTCTATTGCCTGACGATGGCATAAAACGCTTTGGACAGAGTCCCTGAACAATAAAACCAATATGGGCGCATGAGAAGGTAAAGAGCTTGTCTAGAAATCGGTACACACGACATTGGAAGTGGTGACTTTTAGCATCGGCGAGCTGAAGAGAGTATTGGATTCTCCTTTCCATGTTAGGACTCTTGCGACCTCAATGTCGTTAACAGTTTATCAGCACTCAGTACAGCTATGGAAGAAATACGTAATAAAACCAGCTACCGCACCATTGAGTACACTCTCCTACCTAGGAAAAGGCTAGAAATTAAGACGAGCAAAAAAGTTCTAAAAGCTCAATTTTAGTACTTAAAAGGCTGCCACAAATGTTCCATTTTCAGATCGGCGGCATAATGGTTTTCGAACACTGAAGAAGAATTCTAAATATCTTCGAAGCAATTGAGTCATAACCGTAAAATAAATGTAAGTGCTTAATGTTCTCATTTTGTATTTTTGATCAAAATTCCATCATATTTTTTTATATATAAGAATTAACAACGTACTCTAACCTTACCTAAATATATAAATTTTAGCACTGACGCAATTTTGATCTTGGGCAACGATTTCAATTATAATAAAACGACCAAATTAAAAAAAAAGTCAGAAATTTCCTATACAAAATATATGAAATATGGAAATCGGCTAATTTTTTAAATTTTCGCGCTGCAAAAAGCTTCCTTGGGAGACAAACACAAAGCAATAAACAACTAACAAAGAATGATCCGTTCTAGAGTTGTGCGCTGTCTTATGCAAGAAACTTTGTTTTTGTTTTTTAAGTTTTTAGATAACTGGAAAGCCTTTCCAAATCTATTACTTCTGGATAAGATTGTAATTAAATGCCTGTAAATCGCTAAACGCTTTGCAATATTTTTCTTAAGATATATATTTAATTCACTAAAATTTTATACAGGTGGCATTACTATTGAAAAGTTTGTATTTTTTGCCTAAGGGTGACGGCAGAGTGTTTACTAGAAGCGATTCTATGCTATAAAATACTCGTGAAGCAACAAAAAACATTTTAAAATTTTTGTTGTTTCATATACATACTGAAGCTTAGCATCGCTTTTAGCAAACACTCTGCCGTTAACCTAAAGCGGTGAGGCTGGCCTTCAAAATGGTGTTCCCCTGATTAAATTTAATGGAGTATTATGGAAGATATGGAGTTGGATTGACCGGATACAAAGCTTTTAGCTTTCTAAAAACACTTGTTTTAAGAAATTATCACCTAACACCTACGCGGGCTTCCCCTCTTCAAAAGCGGTTTTAGTATTGAATTTGATACTATATTAAGGGAGATATCTTTTGGTAACACAAAAATACCTTGAAGAAATAACGACGAAGACTAGTGAGACCGCATGGCGCTAAAACGCCAAAATTGAATTTAATTTTTTAAACAGATGGAAACCTCTTCAAAAGCCTAAAATATATTCCAAATTTTAGTCAGAGTTTTAAGCGAATAGTCTGCCAAATTTCATCTAAATCCGTAGAGCCGTTTCTGAGTGAAGAGGTGCATTGTGTCGGGTTTTCATTTCATCAAAAAAGTTATAGCTCCAAAAAATAAAACCTCATTGCCCATCTAGAGGCCAAGCTCTTTAATTTGATATCTCATTTTTGATGGCCTTCACAAAAAATGTCTTCACGTATAAACATAATTAGATAGATATAACTTTTAGAATAGGTGGCAATCCTAATCGTATTTGTACGTAAACATAACTAGATAGATATGACTTTTCAAATAGGTGGCAATCCTAATCAAAAATATTTTCGAACTGAAGCTTTCTAAAAACTCTTTCGCTTGACATTCATTTTTTAACATTTCATATAACTTGTGTGTAAGTTAACTAAATTTGGCTTTTAGAACAGGTGGCAATCCTCTTCAAAAGTATTTTCAAACTAAAAATTTTTTACATCTGAAATTGTGATACATTCTTCAATTAACTAATAAATTAAATTGAAATTAATTTTTTAAACACGTGGCAACTCTCCTAAATATAGCTCAGAAATAAAGCTTTTTCAAACTCATTCCGATTGATACCCATATTTTAGTAGTTCATTTAACTTAATAAATAATTTGAATTTAATTTTTAAACCGGTGGAAACCCTCCTCAAGCACCTCAAAAATATTTTAAATTTTTAACCTAAAATCCCTTTCGTCTGACACCCATATGGTGATACAAATTTACTTCAATTAAGTAATTGCGTTAATTCAAGTTGAATTTGAATTTTTAAAGGAGTGGCAATCCTCCTAAATATAGTTCAGAAATAAAGCCCTTTCAAATCCATTTCGACTGATACCCATCTTATTAATAATTCATTTAACTTAATTAATTATTCGAATTTAAATTTTAAATCCGGTGGCAACCTTCTTCAAACACCTGAAAAATATTCCATATGGTCGATTTCTTAAAAGTCTTTCAATTGACACTTATATTTTAATATTTCATAGTATAACTTGTGAATAATTAAATTAAAACCACTTTGAAAACGGGTGGCAACCCTCCTCAAAATACGTTTCAACTAAAGCCTTGTTACACCTCTTCTGTCTGACTCCCATATAGTGATACACATTTCGATTACCTAATTCCTTTAATTGAAATTGAATTTGGTTTTTTAAACCAAACCTGCAGGAGAGTATTTTCAAAACCATTTCGATTGATACCCATATTGTAATAATTGATTTAACTTTTTATGTAATTTGAATTAAATTTTTTAATAGGTGGCAACTCTTTTCGAAAAAAGTAAGACCTTACTGTACATCTACAGGCCAATCCCTTTAATTTGAAACCTCATTTTTGAAATCAAAAGAACGGTGTGGATCTGATGTCATTGATTATTAAATAATTTAAATTTAATTTTTTAATAGGTGGCAATGCCTTTCGAAAAAATAATATCGGTGAAATATTGATGTATTTTTTTTAATTTAAAAAAATCGGGCCTTTTCGTGTATTTTCTTTAACTGCATGTAAATTAAAAAAAACCTTGTTTGCAAAGAATATTCATGAAAATGGCCGATTTTTTTTTAATTCGAAAAAATATCAATATTTTCCTTCTCCTCAAGTTTATCGTGGTACTCCTTAGACACCCTCTATATGCAGGCCTGTCACCCGTTTCCGGCTTGACGTCGGCTTCTGGCACACCCTGTATAGATATGGAGGTGGCGAGAGGTTTGTAGTGCTTAAATTTTAATAACCAAAAAAAAAAAGAAGATAAAAACAAAAATTATACCACATTTTTGGTTACCTTATTTGCTTAATTATTTTTGTATTTCTATGCAACAAACAAATCAAATTACGGTACACGAAATTCGCTAGCATCAAATTTCATTGTAGCTTACAATTACGCTACCGTCATTAGGTGAAAAAGTCGTTGAACTTTCAGAGTGCTGTGAGCATAACGCCCGACTCACTAGCACAATTATAATACAGAGTATGTATGTGTGCATGTTTTTATATACGTACGTTTCCTGCTTTGCTTGTCAAGTAGCGACTTCAGAGGCGTTTCATTAAATTAAATTAAAAGTAAAATTACAAGCGAAAGCAAATGTTTGGAGTTGGAAAGGGAGGTAGCCTCTTATTCGAGTTAAATAAGATAAATGTGTATTTTTTTATATTTTATTAGATTTTCACCTAAATAATGGCTGTATAGAGCAAAGTAAACTTTAAGGTATTAAGGTGATCACAGCCAAAAACTATTTGAAATAGTTTGGTTCAATAATAAATTTAGTAATTATTATATACAGCTGAGGGAAAAGTTGCAAATAAAGCTAGAAAGAAGTTATTCTCAAGTCATGCAAGTAAGTACATTGAACTCTGACTCCAGGCTACATGGAAAAAGCTCATTCACCTGGCACAATTCTCACAATCAAGCAGATACAGTTGGGCACCACATCACCGAAGGCAGCAAATATCACAAGAATACTAAAAAATAAGTAAAAATAAAAACAAAATCATACCTTATAGTACAGTTGTAAGCTTGTTGCTTGTTGCTCGTTTAAAAGTTAGCGCGCAAAGAAACAAGTTGCCAAGTGGCTCGCAAGGTGGGTGTAGCAAGAGGTGGAAGTCGTAGTCGAAGTGAGTGCATACTATGCAGTATGTTTTACTAAGTACTCGAGTACTTATGTATGCAAGTTATGTATGTATGGAAGTACATTTACGAGCTGATAGAGAAAGAACTAGTCTTTGAAACTGATGAAGTGTGTACTAAGTAGTATTTTGTGTGAGCCCAAATAACTAGTTTATTAAAAGCATTTTTTTTTTGGCTGCTCGCAACATGTGTAAAATAAAACAGAGCTTGCGGATGGTTAAGCTTAAAAACATCACTTTTTTTTCTGCTTACCTTCAAGCCTATATAAGGCCGGTTTACCAAATTCTATATCACGATGTTAATGTGTTGAACTGTTTTTCAAACCAAGCAATCTCAACTTATTGACCCATCTTTTCACGAATCAAAGCTCCTATTCAAGCTCTACCTTATCTAATTAAGGCCAGATGTGTTATGCTACCCTGCATCCAGGCTCTGCAGACCTGTTCAAACTAATTTTCATCCACAGTTTGCAAGTTAATAGCAGTGTACCCATTTACAGGGCGGCTCTGATCGCGGATAATAGTTTTACTTTCCTTAACAGTTCATTGGAGGAAGGTGTCTGATATATCATTGTGCCCTGGCACACATACTACCCCTTTGCTAGCTCATTTATAGTATTTCTACACTCCTTGATTATTAGGGTGATTTACTCGGTTTTTCCAAACCAGTTTCCACCGGTTTTTTTTATATCTATAGGCGGTTTTTTTGATATCTCGATTTATCGAATAAACCGGATTTTTTTCGATCAAACCGGTTTTTTTTCATTACATACAAATCGTGATATCTCAATAAAAGTTTTGAGTTTTCGAAGTTTTCAAGGCTTTTTCCAGTTTAAAGGAACCCTCTAATTTGTTTTAAAATGATATACTAGGTTACTTAGGGATAAACAGCATATCATATTTGATAACAATAAATGAATGTTTGGCGTTTAAACGTGTTCTACGTGTTTGGCCGAGCTTCTCCTACAATTCGTGTTTTGCTTATTGATGTTGTGACACAAATGGAGAGATCTACACTTTTACTCCACCTCCGAAGAAGCCTTTGGAGGTTTACCATTTGTGAAATTTGTTGGAACCAGAAATTGAACCATGGACCTCCTGAAAAAGTCAGAAAAAAATGCAATAAAGAAAAAACAAAAAATTGCAAAATAAGACTAAACGTGATTTTTTCACTAATTTTTTTGTTTTACTTTTGATCTAAAAAAACTTTGAACTTATTTTTCTTTACTCTTTCCTAAATAAAAGCTATCTTTACTGTTAATAGCTTTATTGTAATTTTTGGTCATGACTTCATGCCAACATAAGCATTTTCACTGTATGAAAGCAATATAAAATAAACCCGATTTATTCGGGTTTTTCCTAATTTCAAAACCGGGAACAGGTTTTTCTCAAATTGCAACTATTCGAGTAACTCGAAACCCGGCTTTGGAAAAAAGGCGACTAATCGAACACCCTATTTATTATCCTTGATGTAGATTTTTCACACTGCAGTGCTTCAATAGCTGCCTGACTATCAGAAAAACTTGCTACTGCCAGCAGGTTAAGAGAAGTATCGATCAGCAATGTTGCAGTTTCGTTGACTGACCCACTTTCCAACTTGAGCTCTAATTTATTGACATTACTGTACATACGTATTTGTAGGGCTACAGAATCAAGATACAAGTTTAGTTCTGGGTCCTATTCTCTAACGAACCTATAGGGGGTGTCTAGACATATTTTTGCAGCTCAGATTGCATAAGTTATTTATTGATTTATTTATGATTAATTGGTTAGTTTGTTTGACTTTTTGATTAGTTTGTTGATTAATTGACTAATAAATTGATTCTTGTTTATCAACTAAATTTTAGTACATTTGCTAATTTCTTAGTGGTCTTTTGGATTGACTGACGTCGATTTTTTTGTTAACCAACTATTTAAATTTGTGATTAGTTGGTTGATTTAGTGACTAATCGAATTTATTGGTAAATTATCTATGCATTTTTTCATAAGTTTGTGGGTTTAGTGATCAGTGAAAAGTGGTTTGCTATTGGTTTATTCCAGGGACCGTAACGATTATGATCTTTATAGTAAAAATCATAATTTAACCCTTAAAATTTGATTTCAATTTTTTCGATCAAATTTAATCGTTATTGTTTGCTTTTTATTTTTTCGATCATAAAAGGTGAAAATCGGTCATAAAAAAGCAGTCTTCGTCATAACGGTGAAAAATGATCGAAAAAATAAAAATCAAAAATAACGATTATTTTTTGATCGAAAAAATAAAATTTTAACAATAACGATTATTTTTTGATCAAAAAAAAAATCATGATATTTAACGATTACTTTCGGTCCCTGGTTTATTCATAGATTGACTGATTCGTTGGCCGATTAGGTAATTGGTTTATTGCCAAACAATATTTGAGGTTAGGCCCTGTAAATTCAGTACAATATTAAGTATGTAAAATTCCATGAAAGTCAGCTCAGCAATCAATGCCTGAACAATTTGTCGAACTAGCAGGGAAGCTTTCAGGGGTACTGAAATTTTCGTTGAACGCGCAGTGAAGTTTTTAAGCCTATCCAGTATTAAGAGAGCATACAAATCATTGGTGCATTGCTTATACCTTCAAACTACCAAGTGTTTTCAGAAAAGGCCAAAGAGGTGAGCCGCTAAATTCCTTCTCAGACGGCTAAGGAATGAGCTGCGAACGCTGTTAGAACTGATTTTGGTGCACAATTCATGGTCAGTATAAGCATCATCCAGGGCCAGCTGGGTACATCTGGCTCAGAGAGAAACTTATACGAGTACGTTAATCAGTAAAAAATGCTGGGTTCGCACTTATAATTAAATATGTAGATCTTCACATCAAGCAAACCCAAGCCGGCCAATATAAACTCTAGTAGACTAACTGGCATAACCTGAGGAGATGGCTGACTAATTCGCTAAATGGTATGATCTGATGCGGAGGCTATCCATTTCGGCAATTTCAAACTGTATTCATTGCATAGTACGTTAACTAACAACTGTCATTTCGTAGGAAAAGCGATGTTAAAAATACTAATTGCTGATATGGAACAAATAAAGAAGACAAACTACACCTGTTCAGAAAAGCTCAAATGTATTTCAGAAAAACAAATGTATTTCAGAAAAATACAAATGTATTTCAGAAAAGGGCAAATGTATTTCAGAAAAGGCCAAATGAAATGCGGGAAAACACAATTGTATTTCAGAAAGGCATACATAAATGTATTTCAAAAAAACACAAATAGTTTTCAGAAAATTTTTTTTGAATATTTTAACATAAGAAAACTTTTGCAATGTCTAACTTCCGACTATATTTCTGCCTTGAAGACAGCGTAAAACTGTGGGTCTCTTCATCAAGACACACGCTACAAATCGATGGAAAAGTTCGGCCAAACAATTAGCAAAGTATAAAAATTTTGTTTAATTTTTTTTTTTTTAAATTTGAGTAAAACATAAATCATTGCAGTAAGTTTTGAGTCTAAGATCATCCAAATTGGATAAGAAATGTAGATGGCATGGAGCACTGAGTAAAAATTCTAACTTTGTATTTTTCACAAAATCACACTTTTCGTCGAAAATAAGCTTTTCCCTTTGAATTTTTTCATTTGTGTAAAAAAAAAAATTCAATTTGCGACCAAAAGTGTGATTTTGTGAAAAATAAAAAGTTAGAATTTTTACTCAGTGCTCCAAACCATCTACATTTCTTATCCGATTTAGATGGTCTTGGACTCAGAATTTACTGCAATCATTTATCTTTTACACAAATTTGAAAAAAAATGTAATCAAAATTTTTGTTATTAAAAATGAGCATCTAAAAATGTGTACTTTTCAAAAATGATAGAAAATTTTACTTTTTTCGATTTTGGTCGCTAGTAACAGTAATAATTTTTATTTAAAAATATTGCAAAGAGCGCATCAATACCTTTCTAACGGTAGGTTGCTTGTGTCGATTAGATAACTTTTTCAAAATATATTGACAAATAACTGCGAAAGATACCAAAAAACACGTTTTTCGAAAAAATCTCGAATACGCTTCTTTGAAAAAACGGGGTTTGTTTTCATATTCAGCGACCCAAACTGAGCCTAGAAAATACTTTTTTACAAACGTTAATTTTTCGTGTAAATTATTTAATAGGAGTGAACCTGTATCTATGGCAAATGAACTAGTTCCCGACCGAATCGGGCCTATTTCAATTTACCACAAGGAGATCCACTTTTAAATATTTTGATTTAGTTACATACATATATGTAGGAATAAATGTATGTACGTTTATATGTAGTACTAAGTGCTGACAATTAGTTGCCTCAAGTAAATTGCACTTTTTGCTTTGCCAGTAGCTCACTTTTTTGCAGAAAGTGTGCACTTGTTGTTCTTACTGTTATACGATTTGCTAACAAATACTAGAAGAAACTCGATTACTGACTTCTGCCACATATGGTAATGGACATATGTATGTACATACAGAAATACTTACAAACATACATCTTTGTATATTTTCTTATGCAAATACACCCTACTTTTTATACATAGTATGTGTGTTTGAAACAGGCATTTTCTACAATGATATAACTGCATTTTATAGCGGAGACAGAATGTCAGCAACAGTCGACAACACGGCATGAAAGTGATTAAATATTTACTTTATTTTTATGTATATATGTGTGTATGTATAAAGTTACTTTGTTTAGTCGGTTGCATGTGGCGACATTTGCATTTGCATTTGTTGCAAAAAAGAATTCATATTGTATGCAGTGGTAGGCAGTTATGCATATTTATCCGCTTATGTACATACGCATGCACCAGTTACCAACTTTCTGATGGGTCTGCAAATATGCAGTTGTCGTTGAATTAATTATTTAAAAGGGTAGCTGGGTAGTTAAGTTGTAGTTGATGTGAAACAAGCAGTTGATGGCAAACTAAAATTATACGCTGTAATTATGAAATCATAAAGTTTTTCGTACATATGTATACCGAGAATGAGTCATTGTTTCATATTGAAAATTTTGGTTTTGGGGGTTTTATAAATAACAGAGTGCCCGACCAGGACAACAAAATCCATACCGCAGCTATAAACGCTCAAGCATTCCCCTCTGACTACATCTCGTAGGGGCTTAAATGCTGTTACAGAAAATACATGAAATGCATGATTTTTTTTTTATCAGAAAGCTCACAGCATTAAAAAAATACAGGAAAATGGCCAATTTTTTATTAAATTAAAAAAAAAATGCAAAAAGCGGTGACACTTTTAGATGAAAATTGTTTGCTTGTCAGGGAGCTCACCACCGCCACCTACTTTCTCCTCAAATTCTTCATGGTACTTCTTCGAAAATTTTTGCTTATCAGGGAGCTCACCACCGCCACCTACTTTCTCCTCAAGTTTGTCGTGGTACTTCTTGGACACTCTGTATACATACATATAATATGAGTGATAAATATTTTTCGCATCACTCTAAAACCCGGAGCGATGAAAATAAAAGTGATGCCATCAATGGGAATAAACTCTTTTACAAATACTCCTCATGCAAATTCTTTAGTGAGCCAAATATCTGAAGTTTTCATAGCGAGGAGAATGTAAATAACGCTAGCGCTCTTGAGCTTTTGAAATTGGAGTGCTCTTAAAAAATATAAATCCTCAGAGCGAGAGCGTATTTTGATGGCTTTACGAACTATTCTACTTTTTACTTCTACGTAAACGCATGGAATCATAATTGAGCCAACTAAACGGTATCACAAAAAATCCTCCTTGGGCCTAAATTAGCCTTCCTCAGCGACGTGGATAGGGGAAGCTTCCCCAACCTAACCTAGCCTAAACTAACTTAAGAGTCATGTTCCAATGTCTGTGCTACGCAAGTGTGACCATATTGCTTTTCGTTCAGATTTAGCCGCTTCAGAGCATGATTCATATTCATAAATAAAAATCGGTCCAAGGAAAAAAATTACAGGTTATGAAAAATGAAGTCAGTTATTTCGATAACATGAATAAATCTTTTGGAAAAAACTCTGGTGTAATGGTTAGGAGTGCGCACTACCACTCCCTGGAGCCTGGCTTCAAGTCCTGGTCTGAGCAACATCGCAAAAAATTATAGAAAAAGGTTTTTCTTAACAGCGGTCGCCCATGAAAAAGCTAAAGCGTTGTAAAACTGTAGGTGGCTCCCCTTTGTGTGACAACATCAAGGCGCACGCCACAAATTGGAGGAGAAGCTCGGCAAAACACTTACATATTGTGTTAGCGCAAATCTATTACTATTATTAATAAAACTAGAGTTCGCCCGGTGGTTGAAATTCAACCATCACAGCGGTCAGCATCCTTATATAAGATTAAAATATATTCTTGTTATTTTTGGTTCACTTTATTTTATTTTTGTTTTTTATTTTTATTTTTTTAAATTTAATTTATTTTTATTTTGTGTTATATTACTTTTTTTATTATATTTTATTTTATTTTTTTTCACTTCATTTTGTTTTCCTTGATTTTATTTTATTTGATTTTATTTTAATTTATTTTATTTCATTTTATTTTATTTTTTCACTTCATTTCATTTTCCTTGATTTTATTTTATTTTGTTTTATTTTATTTTTTTCACTTCATTTCATTTTCCTCGATTTTATTTTATTTGATTTTGTTTTAATTAATTTTATTTTATTTTATTTGATTTTATTTTAATTTATTTTATTTCATTTTATTTTATTTTATTTTATTTTTTTTTTTTCACTTCATTTCATTTTCCTTGATTTTATTTTATTTGATTTTATTTTAATTTATTTTATTTCATTTTATTTTATTTTTTCACTTCATTTCATAGGCTTATCCGATCTTGTATCCTTTAGTGCAAATAAAACAAGTCTATTTCACTATTATTGCCCGACGTTTCGCTAAACTC
>JAPVRG010273428.1:0-16409 GCA_029783565.1 Rhagoletis cerasi
TTATTCGAAAAGCTTAAGAGTCGCCCGTCTATTTCCGGCGGAGTCAGTTGCGGTGTCTTATACCTTCTCGTAAAGAGAACAAGTTCCACTTTCTCCGGATTGACGCAGAGGCCACAACGCGTTGACCATCTTGATACATCGCGAAGTGCCCCCTGCATCAGATCGCATAGAGTTTGCGGGAACTTGCCCCTATACGCGATGGCTATGTCATCCGCATAAGCGACAACCTTGGCGCTACCCCACTTCGTCTCTCGTAAGAGAGAGTTCACGGTTAAGTTCCAAAGGAGTGGCGAGAGCACGCCACCCTGCGGTGTGCCCCTTGTCACATATCTTGAAGCCGAGTTCTCACCGACGTTAGCCGTGATAACTCTGCACAAAAGCATCTGCCTTATAAACTCTACCAGAGAATCGTCGATCCCCAGTCCCCTCAAGGCCTGTGTTATGGCCTCTGAATTTATGTTGTTAAAAGCTCCCTCAATGTCCAGAAAAGCAACAAGAGAATACTCCCTGTAACTAAAGGACTTTTCAATAAAGCTGACCAGGCTGTGCAGCGCAGTCTCCGTGGACCTCCCTTCAGATAGGCATGTTGATTGTTAGACAGTAGTCGGCTGTCAATGGTGAAGGATAGGTAGGTACTAATTATCCTCTCTAGAGTTTTGAGCACAAAGGAAGAAAGACTAATTGGTCTAAGATCCTTTGGATTTGTATGTGAAGCCTTACCGGCTTTAGGAATAAAGACAACCGAGACATGACTTGACTTAATGTGGATATTAATGAGAAGAATTTTATATGAAACCTGTACAACCATGAGTTTGCAACATTAATTTTTCCAATGAATTAATACTTTTATTCGGTATCTAGTAAATCATCAAATATGTATAATTGCTTAAAAATGAAAGGAATTTTTTTTTTGTTTAATAAGGTTAAAGTGCCTGCTATGTATAATTTGAACTGAATAATAAATGAGAATTGAAAAATTGTATCAAATAAAATAAACGAGTAATTAACGGCATTTTGAATTATTTGACTTGATTAACGACAACCAAAATTCAAAAGGGACTGAGAACATCAGGCAAATCGCTTACCCAACTGTGCGCAAAGCAATCGTAAAAAACATACAGAAACCCATATACGAATTCATGCCTTATACACACATTCATGCAAATATGCACCAAAAATATACAAACACACACAAATGAAAAGGCGAACAAATTAAATTTACGCTAAAAATGTGTTGAAGGCAAAAATAATGCATAGTTCCGACGAAACTTATTTTCAACATTCTAATGTACATATGTGTACATATGCGCATATATTTATGCAAATGCCTGAATATGTGTGAAACTTGCCAAAAATTGTCGCTTTTAAATGCTGACTTAACATGTCAGCGCTTACGTTGGCGCGCTCAGTCAGCCAGTAAGTCACTCTAACTTGTTTATGGAATTTCCATGTTAACCCTTTTTGTGTATAAGTTTGTTAATTATTAATAAATATTCATTAGTTTGTGAT
Source organism: Rhagoletis cerasi (assembly GCA_029783565.1). Taxonomy (NCBI): domain Eukaryota; kingdom Metazoa; phylum Arthropoda; class Insecta; order Diptera; family Tephritidae; genus Rhagoletis; species Rhagoletis cerasi. The sequence goes on from JAPVRG010273428.1 coordinate 1,510, forward strand.
ACGTGTGACGTATTAGTAAGCAAGCAGTAGACCGTAATTTGTAGCGGTAGTGAAGCGGTTTGGGATGTAAATATACCAAAATGTCACTCTCTCAGCTTGATAGTATTATATCGACTGTACTGCATAGATGGAAAACAAACATACATAAAAGCATATATGTACAGTTCCAAGCAAATACAGTGACTCAAAAAAGTGTTCACATTTTGACCTTTTTTAGATATTCACAATGTTTTTCGGATCAAATTTATTTGCTGTTTTTTATAAAAAAAGTATGAAACTTTTTTATTTATATGGCTTTTGTTAAACCAAGAACATTATTTTAATAAAAAAATAACAAAAAATTTCAACTTGCAAAAAACTGTGAATATTTAAAAAGCATCAATATATGAACATTTGCTTGAGTCACTGCAATTAAAAATAAAAGCTGAAGACTTTGCTGTTGGCATTTCACATTGAGACGCAAGAAAATATATATGGGCGTGTTAATATGTGAGTATTAGTTGGATATACTATGGTATATTTTTTACTCTTTACTCAACCACGCTGTTCGTATATTTAAATTTGTATGTGTATACAAACAAAACATATATACTTACATCAACTATTCATAAGTAAACGAAACGGGAAATGCCGCTCAGTCGAGTAAGCGAATGTGCGTTTGGCCAGAACTTCACTGGCTGAGTTTTTTACTCAAGAAAAAAAAGCATATGAAAATGCATTTTAAGTTGAGTACAGCATGAAATAGTCTCAGTTTTAAAGCTTTATGTCAGCAGTTGGTATTTAATAATAATTCTTCTGTGCAACAAAAGTCATCAACGTATATTTCTTGAAGTAAAATAGTAACTCGCTACGAGTAATTTCATGTAAGTTCGAACAAACCTTAAGCCATACAATAATCGACAATTACCTTTTAAAACTATCTAACTCTTTCATTATGTCATTCTAACTTGTTTTCTAACAGTTTTTTGACAAACTAAGCACCAAAGTTTAGCTTCACTCAAAAGATGTAATGGCCGCTTGCAGCATAGAAATGCATTCGCATGAAAAGACACTCGCAGAGTAGTAAAAATAGAAATTATAAAGTGTAAGCTGGATAAGTGGAAAACATGTACGCAGGCAAAATGGAATCGTTAGCCTTTTAATTTTCAAACCGTATTTCCAAGCCATTAAAAAATTGAATCTCTCTGCCTAATGGATATCGTTGAGCCGGCAAAGCAATTTAAGCTTTGCGACCAGATTTTCGTTTCAGCTACAAAATTGGACATGCATATGTGTGTACGTATGTATGTAGCAACGCACACTGTATATAATTTCGACTTTAGGATTTTCACTTTTCTACGCTGTGTGACTTTGGATTTTCGCTTTTCAATGCTGTGTGACTTGGTTATTTAACTAAGCTATGTAATGAAAATTAATGAAATACCAACCAACTTTGAATCGCAGGCCAACAGACAGGCAGACAGGCAGGTAATTTGTCCCACTAAAAGATGTGAAAGCGAAAAGTAGAAATTGTGTGTGTTTTTAAGTATAACAGGCGGAGCATAAAGGCGCACAACAGCTTCCGCATCGGCTTTAACAGCAAAAATATGCAGCTAATAACTTTGACTCGCTAACCGCTGTCTCAAAGCTGGCCTAGCAACCAAGCTGCCTCTTCTTTGTGGATGGCCTGACATGCGCAAAATCGAAATAGGAAATATAAAAAAACTAGAAAGAAAAAGGAATACAATAAAAGGAAACAACAAAAAATTCAAAAAAAAAAAACGTTCAATCAATTTTCACTTTGTATGCTTAGCAGCGCGTATGGACACCCATGCGTATATGTCACCCATCGCTGGTTGAATGATATCAGCATTAACGATGCTTACCATAGCAAAAAGCCAAAAGCCAGAAGCAAACAAAGCGCCTTCATTCATTCATCGAAGGTAAACAAGTGAAAAATGGCGATACTCAAATATTGAACTGTGCAAATGTGAGTGCAGGGCCTGCTACATACATACGTACGTACATATTTGTATGCGTTACATATTTGTTAAAATAGTTAGTGGCATGGAGCAGTGAGCTGTTACGGTCGACTACCCAGGGCATGTTTGTTGAAGAGCAATTATGGGCATTTCGCTGATTCGATATTTGCTACAGCAAATTATAGAAATAAATGTTTATATATTTATGTAAAAATAAAATGTATTTCGTATGACAGCGATGCCTTTCCAAATGGTTCAACCAATTTTAATTCTGTAAAAAATACTTTTTTTGTATGTACCTCTTTGTGGAAAGCTTTTCGCAAAAAAAAGAAATTTTAAAAACAAAACTGAGAAGTCACAATTTCACAAGTCAAAAGATTTCTCTGTACATTGTACAAGTATATCACTGCACTACTAAAGAGTTGCAACGATTTGGATAAAATTTTTTGTTTGTATAGACTGAGTCTCTGGATGGTTTGGGTTTACAATTGCACCCATTAGGTGGCGCTGCGATATGCATGCAATATTAATATAAAAGGAAAGGAGTTTGAAAAACCCTTAACATATAAATATTTTTAGAAAGAGTTGCTAGAAAAAAAATTAAAACATTTTAGGATCTTCATTAAATTAAATATTGTCTATGTGTCCCATACACTTACATATACAAAAATGAAATGTTTTTCGCATGACGGCGATGCCTGCTCAGGGGGCTCAACCAAGTCATATTGAACAGGTGCTTAGGCTCACCCGATTTCAGTTCCGAAAAATTTACTTTTTTTTTTAACCCCGGGAAGGTATTTGACAAAAAAAAATGGAAAACAGATTTGCATGCTTTTTGAAAATTTAAAATTACTTAAAGATTCAACTTTATGTGTATTTAAGTTTCTATAATAAAACGAAAAACGTTTAAAGAGATAAAAAAAAATTTTGGAAATGTGGATTAAAGTTCCTTTTATTCCACCAATGACAATTCTAACTGCGACAGCGTTCCTGCGTAGTACGCGTTGTTTAGTGCCTGGGTACGACAAAACAATGCGAGGAGCCGCAGGTGTGGACCAATGGTACAATACTTGTTCGAGCAAACAGTGACATGATGCTACGTCCGTTGGATTGAGTCTGAAAACCTCTTAGATCGTATCCGTGCTGGACTTAAATGATAAATATGGGGCAATAGCATTGTATGGCTTCTCTAAGTTGGTTGTGAAAAACTTTAATCCACACATATCCTTAGATAGAGTTGCCACTTTTGCAGAAGATGAAAATTAGTTTTACATACACGTAAGTGGAATAAAATATAGCAATATGCTTGCCAGCATTCGTACTTTATATTGTAAACATTTTTTCGTGACTTTTGATGATTTTTAAATTTTTTCTTGAAACTTTGTCACAAGCCGAAAATTAGATCTGATTTTCAAGAGATCTTTTATGTTTTTAAAATACAGACTAAAACAAAAAAAAGAGTGATTTTTTATATATTTGCATTTCCATCAGATCCTTTTATTAAAAATTAAGTTTTACTGGATTTGGGCGCAAATTTTACTATTTACTATCTTACAACGTCATATTAGCAGCCAAGTATGCTCAAAATTATAAAACTAAATATTCGTTCTTAGCCTCAATCCAATTTTTTTTTTAATTTTTGCTTGAAAAAAAAATACAAGCAACTCTTTAAAAAAGTGTACAAATTCCACGAACTCATTAATCAATTTGGTCGTACAAATGTTGGGAAAGGTTGTAAGGCAGCTGAACATGTTCCACACAAACGATCTGTATTTTGAAATGTAATCAACTACTCCATGCCAACTTTGATTTCAGTGGCGAATAAATTTGCACAGGAAGCAGGATTTTCATTTTATTGCACTATGTTAAAGATAAAAATTTAACTTTAGCTGGAAATGTGATTTTTTTTACCGAAGAAGTAAAACCGTGTATGTACTAAAAATTCCACATATATGCTCCTTTCCCTGACTTTGTGCGATACATCGTATAAATTTCTATGGGTGGTAGGCTACACCCAGACAATTTCTTCTAATTTTTTCTTCTAATTTTATTGTTCTTTTAGACAAAACAATCGCGATTTTTTTGGATGGCTAGCTTAGTAAATGATGACAAAGGGTTAATCAGTACTAATTTCTGGATAGAGTTGCCACTTACCTTAAAAACTGAAATGAGTTAAATATGTAATTTACGTAAATTATCACAATATTAATATTGTCTAATTTTAAGTGCTGGCAAAATTTTAAGTAGGGTTGCTACTTAACTATTTAAAACTAAGGTGAAATAAATATGTAAGTTTCAATACGCATATGCTTAATGAAATATTTTTGAAAAACATTTTAATTCTCTCCTATCCCTGGATAGGGGTAGCACTTATTCAGAAAAATAGTTGTCTTAAATAAAATTGAGTTTTCGTTCACATATAATTCCTTTCAAAAATGTGATTGTTTGATTTCAAAAATATAAGAACCATTTTTGAGAATGGAAAAACTTTTTAATTACAAGAAATTTAGTATGTTATTGAATGATAGGGAACCATTCATATGCATTTACAGAAAAATTTTCAATCACCTTGATTGTAAATTTTGGTTCAATGAAAACACTTTTGATCATTCAGTACTACACTGAAAAAAAGCACTGACGATGGAAAAAAATCTTTATATTAGAAAATAGTATTTTCGCTTCTGCTATTCTACTACTGCTACAATTTGGTAAAGCATTAACCACGACCAAAAGTATCGCAGCAGTTTCATTTTTCAGTCCATATTTTTTAAAGCCAACTTCATATTGTATATAGAAAACTCTCGCGGTAAATTTTATGTATATAAACAACCAGTTTTTCATTTCCACAAAAAAAGGATATTTTCATTTCCCAATAACAGGCGCTCATTCCTTAGGCATTTGGTGTCAGCATAGGTTAACAAATAACTCGCTAGTTGGCGCTAGAGTCGAGGTATTTAGAAAACCCCTATTTATGGTCCTATTTGTTTAAGACTTAATACGAATATTATCCTTACAATAGGAAATAGTTTTAGAAAAAAATAACCCGCCAGGTGGCGTTGAAGTCGACATTTTTTAAAAAATTTAAAATTTTTTATGGACCGTTTTAGTTCAATTTTATATACTGGGTGGCGCCGAATGAGCTATATGGTTTGAATTCTTTATAACTTTTTTACTTTGGGGATATTTGAAAGAAAGAGTGTACGTTAACAAACCAAGAACCATTCTCCAACTCCAAAGCAACATTCGAAATGAAATCATGGCAATTACACCCGAAATTCTGCGAAAAGTTATGGAAAATATGCTAAAAAGAGCACGTATGAGCGAAGCTGAAAATGGACATCACTTACAGGATATCATTTTTCAAAGATAATTGCAAAAAATTCCCCAATAATATACTGTATTTAAAAAAAAAATTATAATAATCGCATAAATAAAAAAGTTATAAACCATGTAAACCATATAGCTCATTCGGCGCCACCCTGTATTACATATGTATATATGGTATCAAAAACGACAAATATTGAATGTGCGGGAATAGAGTTATTAAATTGTGAAATGAATTTTCAGAAAAAAGGCAATTTTTTTCCTAAATCCTAAATACCTTCGAAACTATGTATATTTACTTAGAGTGATGTGGTCAGTCGCGGATTCACCGGGGGGGGGGGGAGGGGACTTAACGCCCAAAACCGTGGATCCGCCACTGGTGGTGATGGCAGCATGGCTGGGCTCGAACATATGGACATACATACGTTTGTATGTAGATAGGGACTTAGAAATGGGACCATATGAGCATTCATTTACGTATGTGCATAATGCTCGTTTGCTAGAAGAACGTTATCACTTAAAGAGAAAAATTTTTGACGAAAAATTGCTTTATATCTTTTATTCAGCGGTTTCCCCTTTAAACAAAAATAAATTACGATAAACGAATGCGCAGCACCCGTTCGCTTAACTACTTTTTAAGGTGGTCACTGTTCGCAACAGCCTTCGGTTGCCAACGTGCGCAAAGAAAATTTATTTTCTCCTCCCCCGTTGACTTTACATCGCAGGCGTTCTCGAGCTGCTTGCAACACTAAAAGCTATCAAATAAATACTACAAATCGTTTAAATATAAATATTCTCGCGCGGTTTAGTTTGCGCCGCGCCTTTATTTATTTTCAGACTGCAGTGCAGGTAAATGGCTGTCTAACATTCTTGCTGACAAAAATCCTGATTTAAATAGAAATTTTTGTATCGTTTGGCAAACGCAAATTTTGGGAAAACGACACGTTTGCAAACAGCATAGCACAAACAAATAAAATATCTGCGCGGCATGGCAATGACTTCAACTGCTCACAATTTCAAGCACATATTCATTTGCATGCATTCGGCGCCACATGTGCTGTGTGTAAATATTGAACTGGTCAGGTGCTGGTTATAAAATATTTAGTTTTTTTGTTTGCGAACGCGAAAGTACGTATGCTGTGGAATGCAAAAACGAAAGCAGCTGGTGAGCGCTTACCTTCACAAACTCTACAAGCACGTACACTTGCTTTTGCGAGTTTTAACAGCTACGAGTACCATTGTAAACATACGTACATACACATGTGAATGTGTTTGTATTAAAAACTTTTCAAACAAATATATAAGGGGTTTCATTACTTAATATTTAGTAAAGGCATGCAAGCAGATGTTGGGTTAGAAATAGAAATGTAATATTCGCAAAAAGGTGAGTGACCCAAAAAAGTTTCGTTAAAGAAGAGTACCAGCGACTGTATCGTCTATCTATTTTAAACTAAAAGACCGTAAATTTTGTTTAACAAACGTCATTTTTGGCTTTGATGAAAAGCAAAGCAAAGGCATTGCGCTACAAAAGTCATTCATGACATTCCTATCCTCGAGAGAAAAAGAGAAACGTGATGAAGTAGAAAGTTGCGAATCGACGCTTGTATAAACAGTTGTATGAACAGTTGGCTCAACGCTCGATGGTAGTGCTGTTGGTGGTAGTAGAACCACCTTCAGCTTCCTCCAACTTTTGTCTTCCAGACCATTTTAGCGTCTTTCACAACAACACAGTCAGGCGGCTGCGAAATTCGTCATAAAATAGTCGACAACTTCCATGGTAGCCATGAAATACCGCACATACCTTAAGGAGATGGCTGAGCTATTTGTAGGTTGGTTTCAGGCCATTGCGTCATGGCTGGTGAAATGGCGCGACTCGTCACAAAGTCTTTTAAATGGAGCATAAGGGACGAAATAAGTAAAACTTTGCAATGTTGTAAACTCTTCAATAAAATATGACATAAGGCGCTCATCTGCAAAGCTAGCAGGTAATTTTGTGCAAATTTTAGCTCCAATTTAAATTTTTTGTACTTTGACCTCTGTGATGACAGCTCGTTGCGATACGTCTGTCAAGCTGTCAAGGCACGAAAAAGGAATACACAATATTGCACTGCCACTGCCTTCTTCGGCAGACAGCCCTAGGTACCTTGGAAGAGCTTCAGATTTGTTGAAATCAGATCCTTTTTGCAAAGCACAAAGTGGTTTTAGTAGAAGTCTGGATATTTTCGCCCCATGCGGCATAACAATGGATCATGAGCAAAGCTGTTAAAACTGACAAAACCGAGGCATTTTCAACGCAATATTTCATGGCACGTATTTGCATTGTAAAGCTTAATTTTTTTATAGTAGAGTTGCCTGAATTTAATGCGTCAAAAGTTGACTTAAGGCAAGAAGGTCATTTGGCATCGAAAGCAGATCTCGTCCAAAGGCAAAGCCTCCACTTTTCACATTTTTCTTTTACACATACTTTTATTGCATATTATTGATTTGATGTACATATCAGAATTTTTCCTTTATTTAAATTCAATTAATTTTAAAGTACTTGCAAAAAAATTAAATTTTTTTTTTTACTAAATTTATTTTTTGCATTGCATCTACTTTAGACTTTAGTTTCGATTAGGTGGACATTTTGCATTTTTTTGTTTTTGTCCACTGTAGTCCCATTGTGCGCCATATTTGAACTTCAGAAAATAAAATTTTATAAAGTTTAGTAGTGTTAAAAAATTCATTGAGCGAAAATACGCAACGCACTGACAATGTTTAGTTGAGCCAAACCTCTTAACTTTCCTACTTTTCTTTCTGCTTAAACCAGTTTTATTCAAAAAAAGGTCTAAAAAAACGAAAAATTTCATCAGAAAGTTTATACGAACGCAAACGTTTTGGACACCATGTATGTAAAATTCAGATCAGTTTTGGAATATCGATTCATAAAACAGTGTTGGAAATAATTGGAAAAAGTCAACTTATGCTGGCACAAAATCATGAAAAACCTTCAGCAGCCTGTATCTCGAAATCTAGACGTGGTGTAAGAATATGGGCGTAATTGTCGGAATAAGCAGACCCAAATCCAAATAACTAGTGGGAAAGTGATATTTCATCAAATTTATCTACACTGAAAACATTTTTTTGTTTCCATGTTTTACATTTCATTTTCCAACTTTAGCAATGAGTGCAGAGCAAAAGATATTATCTGAACAACCTGAAACTTTGCACACTTTTTTCTAATGAGGAGCCACAACTTTTACGCACTACTATAACAGCGCCTTCGAAAAAGAGATTTTTTTCGTACCACCCTAATTCATATAGCTTAAAGTATAAACAGAATCAGTTCGCTGAATGAGCTTCTTCGGAAGAAAGTTCGCTGTCAAAATTAAGACACACTTCAGTGTATGAGATTCAACAACCAAAGAGAGGACGAAGTTCGTCTGACGAAATTTGACGAGAATAGATTTATTTTTAATTTTTCCGCTGCCGCCGATCGACAAAATCAGCTAACAGTGATAAAATAGCTTTTTTTCTTTACTTTTCGAGCAGATAATTATCAAGAAGGAGAAGAATAGAACAATTTGAGCATTCATCTTTTCGCTTTTGTATTTTTATGTTTTTTATTTGTATCCGCTGATGCGAATTTCGTTTCGGTTCTGTTTTACTGGGCGAAATGTTGCAGCGAATGTCACCCGACGGCATCGCTCCGCCCGACGAAATTCTCCTAGCAAATTGGTTCTGTTTAAAGTATTAGCTAAGTGCTGATCCAAAACTGATGAAGTTCTGTAAGAAAAAACAGTGTATGCATTAGGGTGGGTCAAAAAAAATTCAAGTATTTTTTTGGATCCGACACACGAAAACTAGTTCTTTGGTACCTCTAGAAAGTACTTACCAAATCTGAGCTCTCAATATTAACGGGAAGAATATGCCCATCGTAGTTTTCCATTTTCAAATTAGTCCCATATAAAAATGGTCATATCTTATCACAAATAGATCGTTAAACCAGTTGCATCGTCAATATTTATAGAAAATTGAACGTTCTACGAAAATGGGGTGGTATACTCTTTTCATTAATCTATCCATTTAGGAGATATTCAAGGTCAAAGATTGAAGTATTTTAAGGAAAATAACTTTTTGTTTTGAGTTTTTGTAACTTAGTAAAAAACAAGTAAGGAGAAGCGGTCTTCGGCTGTGCCGAAGGCTTTATACCTTTCATGAACACGCGCAAATCAATGTAAATAGTAACTACTGAAAAACTGATTTTAATTTGCTTGCTGGCTTGCGTCTGCTGAGTATGCTAGTAATATATATAGCTGCGATCTTAGTGATTTTTTGAACAAATATTCCATGATCTAATAGCAAATATCTCACCAAGCTTCATGTTTCAATCTTCTAAAATGAGTGAGTAATAGCCAAAATGCTCTTATCTGAACGATCGGTTGTACGGGATATATATTATATATAGCTTCGATCTTACTGATTTTTTGAACGAACATTTGATGATCAATTAACAAATATCTCACCAAGTTTCATGGTTTAATCTTCCAAACTGAGGGAGAAATAGGCATAAACCTTTTATCTGAACGATCGGTTGTATGGGAGATATATTATATATAGCTCCGATCTTACTGATTTTTTGAACGAACATTTGATGATGAATTAGAAAATATCTCACCAAGTTTCATGGTTTAATCTTCCAAACTGAGGGAGAAATGGCCATAAACCTCTTATCTGAACGATCGGTTGTATGGGAGATATATGCTATAGTGGCCCGATCCTACCAGCCCAGCTCCGACAAATGTCTAATATAATACAAAAATACATCTCAATACCAAATTTCATCGAGATATCTCAAAAACTGAGGGACTAGTTTGCGTTCAAACAGACAGACGGACAGACGGACAGACGGACATGGCTTAATGAACTCAACTCGTCAACCTGATCATATCGGTATACTTATTGATGGGTCTATCTCTGCTCCTTCTGGTACTTACAATTTTTTAGGCTCGGACCTTTTTCATATTCATGAAAGGTATAATAATTATTGACAAATGAGTTTCAATTATTTCTATAAGAAATTAAACGCTCTACAAAAAGGCCTCTTTCTTTTTTTTTGTTGTTTTTTTTTTGTTTTTTTTTTAATGAGTGGGCATTGGAATTCTACTGGAAATATCTTCTAAATGGTTAGAGTAATCGATTATCCACAATAGACCTTTTTTGTAGCGCGTTCAATTTTCTATAGACATAATTGGATCTCATTTGTCAATAGTTAATTTTTAGTAAGTTACAAAAATTCAAAAAAAAAAAGTTATTTTCCTTAAAATACTTCAATCTTTGACCTTAAAAATCTTTTAAATGGTTAGATTAATCAAAAGAGTATATGGCACCATTTTCGTAGAGCGTTCAATTTCCTATAAATATTGACGATGCAACTGGTTTAACGATCTATTGGTGGTAAGATATGACCATTTTTACATAAGACTAATTTAAAAATGGAAACTATGATGAGCATATTCTCCCCGTTAATATTAACAGCTTAGATTTGGTAAGTACTTTCTAGAGGTACCTAGGAACTAGTTTTCGTGTGTCGGATCAAAAATAAAATACTTGATTTTGTTTTTAACCACCCTAGTATGCATAGTACTTAACGCTACTTTTGGTGACCTTACCGCGCTGGTTACATTGGCAGGCCATTCAGGAGAAGAATGTGTTCCCCCGCCATTCTATCACACCGCGTGAAAATAAGAAAACTTCTGCAACGTGCCATCTTTAAAACTACTACAATTCTTCTTAGGTTTTTCCATACTGGGAGCTTTGCTTGGTGTCTGGAAAAATGTGTCCTTATAGCGATCTTTCATTTTCCAAAATAATTTGTTGCAGTTCAGATTTTATATGTTTTAAAACATATCCAAAGAAGGGAAATATTTCTTATATTGTTTACATCGCGCAAGCATCATAAGCGTTAGTTGCATTTTCTGTTATATATATATATATATATATATATATATATATTATAGAATTTTGACGCTATTAAATCAGAGATTGGATTTCTCTCGAATGCTTCAGAAATTCACTTTGATTAATTGCAGCGAAAAACTTTAATTTTCTTTTGTCCAACGAAGAGTTGCGCGTTCATTAAACAAGCATTCAATTCCATAAAATTCAATAAGTATCCGACCGTTTGCACTTAATTTTTTTTCGCCAACCAGAAAGTGCTTTTTAAGTAAATAATGCAAAGAAAATTTAAAACACTATTCAGCTGTTAATATTTCCATGCGGCTATGCGTGAAAATTCGAGCAATTACTGCTTGTATTTATTTACATTTTCATAAAGAGTTTTGTGCACTTCCAACTTGCACGTGGTGTACGTGGCGTATACGTTACACGTGGTTTTGGTTGCATGCAAGTCAAGCAATTAGGCACGCGAGACTTTGTTGTATTCATAACAAAAATATTTATTACCATTGTACCGTGAATAAATACAAAAAAAATATGCAGCATACGAGTTAATCGACACATGAAGCCAACGGACGCGCTGCGCTGCCCATTAGTTCGAGCATCCGTGTCGCAATTCAATTTGTTATACATCCCATCCAACATGCAACAATATACAAATAATATGCGAAATTGCAAAAAAATTGCGCTCGTTTGGAATTTGACCATACTTTGAGTTACTTTAAAAATAAATTTCCGTGTAATTTGCATTAAAGTGAAATTAACTTCCACGCCACGCAGCACAGACAGAAATTTCAATGTCAAGGTGAATTTTATATAAGGGGTATTCGCGATCCGTTGCATACTGTCTAGCATGGTGCATAGATAGCATGACTGGATAATCTTGTTGTTGTTTCATAGTTTTAAAGGGCAACCGAACACCGTCTGCAGCGCGCAGGCGATGATGTTGGAGATATGTATGTGTGTGTATGTTTTCTAAAAGCATGCTAGTGCAAGTCTTACTGGGCGATATCTACATCACAGCAAATAGGAATTGTCAGCATGCACTGTGAAATTCAAACTGCTGTCGTGCTGTCATTTGTCTGGCTGCGATTTTTGGCGGTTGCACATTGCATGTTTGTTCTTTTTAAAGCAGTCACAAAACAAATCTACATTTTTATTATTATGACAATAGCATGTCCTTCCGCTATCGAAAATTGCGCGGTCACAGCTGGCGTTTGTTTAACTGGGAAAATAGCTGTAGGATTGATTGGTATTCTATGTAGCATGTCGTTGTAGTAGTCGGAAGCCATAATGGACAAGTTTTGTGATAAGAATTTGAAAAAGGAGGATAAAAGTATGCTTGGTCCATTTTTATAAATTTTACAGGAGAGGAGAATGACTTCGTCAAGTATTTTGAAAAACTTTGAAAACAGTAATTTGAGTGTTTAAAGCAAAGAAAACTTCCATAAAAATCAGACGGATTCAATGTTAATAAAAATATATTTCGTCTTATCGAATTTTCTGTGTCTCTTTTGGACTTAGCAAATTTGCCTTTTATTGAATATGAACGATAAGAAATAAAACAAGTACCTTCATCTCTTTTGCGACGGCTTAATTTCAATTTCTCTCGCTTGGTATATCAAAATATGAGCGGACTTATGGTGATTTCGTTTCTAGCAAAAAATGTTGCCTTTTGATTGCCTTTTTCACATTCCGTGTTCGATTGTAAAATAAATGCAAACCGGTGGGAAAATTTTGTGTTCGTTTCTTAAAATGTCGCACTCTAGCAAGGCAAAAAAGGCACATTCTCTGCCCTTTGAAGCTTTGTCAGGGGAGAGTGTTGCCCTGAAAATTAGATGGTTGCTTAAAAAGAAAATATTATGAAATGCGTGAGCTAGACAAGAGTAAGTAGCCAAAAACTTGCACTTTTACGGGGTTGAGTGCAACATCAAACATATTTTGCACTATGGAAGGGCAACATTTTTTGGGAGAAACGAAATCACCATAAATTGTCATATCACACACTCGTACTACGAAATTCTGTCATAGTGTGCGTCTATCGATCTGGTGTACGAAATTTGTTCCTGAATGAAAGTTGTATCGTCGTTTTTGAGCCGATTCATAGTCGTGAACTCTATAAAATATTTTAGCTGTTTCTTCGTATGTCTCAAAAGACATTTCTTTTGGACAGCAATCCACAGGGTTATAGTTGAATTGTGCAGTATGAACAAAATCTTTCGTGAATATCATGCCGGAAGACAATGTACAAAGCTGTTTCGAGAGAGCACATTTTCCTTGCAAGACTCCGAGCTTGACTTCGCACAATCATGCCTATAACGGTATTCGACGGATGCCATCCGCCGGATCTAATCCGATTCGCACTGCCATAACAAGCGAGTTCTCGAATATCTTTTTGTTCATCGCCATCTCGAATTAATATCAACGCTTCTATGATGGGAACGAATCCAACTTTCAAAGCTTTTGTAGCATCAGCACGACATGACCAGCGGCTATCACACAGATTTTTGAGGCTTTGGATGTGTCCAAAGACGGGAAACCAGGTACATCAGAGTTAAAAGTTTCAGTGCAAAAACGTTGCTCCCTAACAATTATTAGATGAGAAATATTTTTCATTTCGCCGTTAAGAGTTATTTTGGTCTGATACCCTTCTAGTATCTTATAGTGACGACAATTGGCCGATATGTGCCAGATCAGGAGTTGAGTCGACAGAGAAAGAGTAGTATATGTTGGCCTTTATGCACCTACACCAGGCTTATGGGTAGCTGCAGCAGCTCGTCCAATCCGCAGCGCTTGTCTGATGAACAGCATAACGTGAAGACCTATGCTATCGCTGGATTCAAACCACCTGCTCTCATCTCTTGAGAAACCGGTGCGACTTTGCTTCCGAGGAACACCGCGCCTACATATATACATTAAGTTTAACTAAGCTGACTGGGATGACCGCGTAAGTTACCGAGCGCACTTTCGCCGTACTCCGCACACCAACAGACTTTCATGTTAGCGAACGCCAATTTAGCAAGGCAATCACTGCCGCTTTGTCCTTGCTAGACGTTCAGCGGAAACCCGCCACAATTTCCCAGCTGAAGCGGCTATACTAAAGAGCGACCGTGACCGCCTTCGCCAAGTCGAACACGTCGATTCCAGCGTCAAGGATCTCTGTTTATAGATTCGAAAACTGGTAAACCAGCATAACCAAAAAAAGGCCTTGCAGCTTCAACTCTTGTGTGAAGAGCGATGACAGAGTGGAAATTTCATTTGGCGATCGTGGCTCGCCGGACTCGAAGCGATGTGCGAGCTATTTATCCCACAATTCACATTGCATCCTTTTTTGGACAGAATCAAGCGCGGAGTGACTAGAAGGCTATACAAACTGCCAAAACCCAGTGCGCCACTTGTTTTCACTAGCGGCGAATTGCAGGTGGCCATTGTCCCCGACGGAATATGCATGTTGATGCTGAAAAAATTGGATCCAGCGAGAGTAAACTACCAAATCAAGGTCCTCAACCTGTCAAACCGCGGAAGCTTGCCAACAAAGGGTAGTCTTATCGTCCGATAACACTCCTCTCCCCGTAACGAAGAGGCCTTGTTACTCCCTCACTTCACGCACCACCTGACTCCAGCGAAGCAGCAGCATGGCTTCCGCAAAATGCACAGCATCACCACCGCTTTTAACGC
>JAPVRG010273429.1:0-15859 GCA_029783565.1 Rhagoletis cerasi
ATATACACACCTATGTACCTACATACATATGTATATGTAGAGCTCCTTTGATGCGTCGAATAAATTTATATTGCTTCACTCAATTTTCTACTTAAGTTTGTTCGGTAGTTGAGTGAGTTGAATTGAGTGCTTCTGTGGTTTTTGCCCAATAGCAAATAGAAGTTTGGTTGCTTTGTAAAAGTTGTTTGCCCACAAAATAGTTTGTTGGCAGTCGTAACACATACAGAGAATCGGAAATTGTGTTGTAATAAAAGTATTTGTATATCCTTAAGGAGTTTTGAGTTGAATATGGTCTCCAAGACAGGTGAGAGTTGGTAAAGATTTGTATTAGCCTGTAGGAAAATATCGGGCAACTGAGAGTAAGAAGAGAAAGTTTCGCTGAAATGTTTAAAGAAATTTCTAAAGCATATGAATAGGTGCTGCGTTTCTAACGTTTGAGAAACTTGAGATAAAAATTCAAACCGAAAAAGGCAAATATGAGGAAGGAGCACTTGAATGATGTAATAAAATATTCAAATTCTCTTCAATGTGTGATTGTAAAGTGCTCGGAACAATCAATTTTAAAACTAATAGCTTTGTAAAAACCTACCTTAGATACTGTAGAGGATTTTAAAACTCATATTGACATAACTAATTCTTGTCAGTTTTTGCTCAGTAAGTAGATTTTGAAGATTCGATGACATTTAGCCTCTACTGTAAAATACACGCACCTAAATCCTTTGGAAGGCTCGTTTCCGCTGCAGATACTGTCTGAAGTCTGGCTTAGTTCGCAAATGCAACAATGCAAAGCATCCGCCTCTTTTATTTCTATTCTTTAATTGATGGAAATGCCCATTTTGCGCAACTAACTTCCAATTCGGCATATGAACGTGGTTGCGCTTATTAGATATTTTCGTCAGTGAAAATTTAGAAGTAAAAGAGGCTGATGCTTTGCTTTGCTGCATTTACGAAGCCAGCTTATGACTATACTCCCCAGGTGGAAAGCGGTGGATAAAGACTAAAGCTCCAATCATTCCTCTTGCTAAGGATATGATTGATGTTATCCGAGTGGGAAGAAGAAAGCTTCCGATGAGGCAATACTGTTTTAGGTGTCTGTTTTGTGTAATGGTTTCAGATTTTGGTCTATACCAATGCTTGGTTGGTCCACTGAGCTATTACTTTCTTTAGAAAAATCAAACCAACTTCTAGGCGAGATAGCGCACGTTGATGGATACACAGCCAGGAATCTGCCCAAACACTGGATGCAAACTCTGGATACCAGTCGACCTTCAGCTTTAATAAGAATTACTGTGGGAGCGAGATTATGGTGGTGTACTCTTCACTTTTGCGTATAGTTGTGGGGACAAAATGGGTTCGTTTTCTTATCAAAAATTTTCAATTGATGCTGATGATTGTCAGTAATCAACACTTCTAGAACGATCCAACAAACCGGCATTCAATGCAGCTAGTGAGCTGCCCTCAATCTTCCTCCATCCACTTTCCACCTCCGCAAGAGACAGGGACATCGATTAAATGGCTAAAGCCCAACATTTTGTACTCTATGGTGGATACCACGGTGATCCCCGATACGACAGGGGGCATAGAAATAGACACTTGCTTGAGACAGAGCCTCCTCCCAGTCACGTCAGCAGGCGTATATCTAACTAACGGAGGTGATCCAGACACACGTAACTGAATCACTGTACCCGATGGCGTACAGATA
The DNA here is from genome assembly GCA_029783565.1 of Rhagoletis cerasi. Taxonomy (NCBI): domain Eukaryota; kingdom Metazoa; phylum Arthropoda; class Insecta; order Diptera; family Tephritidae; genus Rhagoletis; species Rhagoletis cerasi. The sequence goes on from JAPVRG010273429.1 coordinate 1,703, forward strand.
GGCAATTAAGGGCATTCACAGAGTGTCCGCCATCTCCTTCATGAATGCCGTTATTAGAGACCACCGCAACTTTGAGAAGAAGCTCGCCCGAACATGTAGCGCCAAAATGTTAAATACGAGTATTAGTTAATTTTAAAATCGACGTGGTGTATACAAATAAAAGGCTGTGTATTGAAATCAAATTCAAATATGTGTAATATTCATCAACACTTTGTTTTCTTTATTACAAAAATTATTATTTCAAGAAACATTGGCAATGAACTGGTATCCATAGTTGTAGAAGTGAATTCAGAAAGCACTATTATTTAAGTGGTTTGTAATAAATTATATAAATACATTTTTTTTTCAAATACCGAAATAGGCGAAATTAAAAAATATTCGAGTAAACTATTTTAAGGTTTGGACGAGTCGTAAGTCTATATAGTCGAGTAGATAAAGACTACATACTCAGAATTTTGAATTGACACTCACATAGGGTTGAAACCCCCATTTTCGATAATCTCCTAACATCAGAAGCCAACTCACGAAGTTGCCATCAAACAAAAGAATGTAAGCAGTTTTACCATAAGGTTTACAAAACTTGAAAACTGCTTAGGTGGATTTTCGTTTTGAACAGAACCGAACCGGAGCAATTTTTGCAGAGGTTTTCGGTTCGGTTTTGGCATTTCAAAATAAAAACGGTTCGTTTCTTGGTTCGATTTGAAGCCCGAAAAAGAGGCGGTTTGGTTCAAAACCCGGTTCGGTTCAAAACCGGTTTGCAGCTCTGGTGTTTTCCTTCAATCAAATTTTTTTTACTGCATATAATGGACGTTAGAAAGAAAAACAGCAGCGCAAACCCGCATATTTTATGAGTAGTGATATCATTCGTGAGACACTATAATTGGTCTATAATTGCGATTGCCTACAAAAATGCAGCAGCAAACTTTTAAAAACTTGTTGATGAAAATTTAGAATTTATGCAGAATTATTTATTAAACAAATAATAAATATGAAGGAAAAAAAATTCTCTGAATTCCTAATGAAAACTGCTAAGCTGTATGTCAGCCTTTTTTCTTGATATCCAATGTCTCCAACATTATGCGAAATTTTAATTCACGGTACAATTATTATCAAAAAGGTCTTTTTACCAATCGGCCAATTATCCGAAGAAGCCAGTGAAACAAAGAAGAAGCATTTTCGTCTATACTGATATAATTTTGCAAGAAAATACTCAGGAACCTCCTCAGATGTAATAAAGGAATTGCTTCTAGCTTCGGATACTCTGAGGGGAATGAGACCACTTACGAGGAAGAATTCAGTGCCGTAATCAAAATAGACTCAACGTATGTTGCTTTCTACTTAACCTTTTTCTATGTAAGCTAAACATGATGAAAATGATGATGATACTGATCATCCTGAACAAGCATTGGTTTTTTTTCTTGCATGAAATTTTTTATCAATAAAATATATATTTTTTTTTAATTTTGGACAGCTAAATTGACGAAACACCCCACCGTGGGATGGCTAGATGGCTTATTTTAGTCTACTTGAATTTCCAAGCGACGAAGTACTAAGACCAAGTGTGGTCTAGATATCAGGCTCGTAGAGTCCACAGTTCAGAAATTTATGCGAAAATTTTGGCTACAATTGTAGCGGAGAGTCCAATCCCAAACACCAGCAGGTCTCACACAGACTGGTATCGCTGAAGCCCAGAATCGCGTTAGATTCCGCTACTAAGAGCTGTTATTGGATCAACTCAAGTAAAACAGCCGCAAAGCAGAGCGTCAAAGAAACTCCGGGGTTTGTTATTTTCACATTTATTTTGAACTTGAAACGAAAATATTACGAATTACTTAGCATCAAGCTTTTAAGAAAAATCTCAAGAAATATTTTTCATTCTCTCTGTCGCCTGAAAAAGTTCTTTGCCATTGCTGTAAATTTTCTTGAAGGAATAAATATGCTAGAATTTTTTTCTTGAGACTTGCAGTTTGTTTTAAGAAATTTTGATAGAAGATCCTGCTAAGCTAAGAAGACCTTTGCTAAGCGCAAGAATGTTCCTACTGGCCTTTGAAAATGTGACAACTTCCTCAGCTGCGAATAAGAACAGGTGGATAAACCTCTTCCTAGTTACGTCCTGTAAAAGGATTTGCTTTTGCGAAAATTTGCAAATGCATTTGTTGTAATTCCCTCAAGCATTTCCATTGCAATTGCATAGCTTGCGGTTACAAAAGAAAATGCATTGCCTAGCAATGGGAAGCTTAGTAATGCCAAGCCGCAAATATTTTTGGTTATACCTGTGGGCATTCAGATGGATAAAAGCAAAACTAATTTTTAGAAACAGAGTCATCAACTCAGCGAGTTATTCAAAATAAAAAGGACAAAAAATCTACATTTAAACTGAAGAAGGAATGAGCTAGAATATTGAAAAGAAATTTCCTAAATCGCAAAGACCTGCATGACTATTTAAGGAGAAATTTCAGTGACAGCTTGAAAAAAAGGTGGCGCGTTCTTTCCTGAGTAAGTGTTTAATGGGAAGTCACTGCTCATTTTTTTCCTATTAATTTACAGCTACGTATGTGCATAAATTTATTTGCATGAAGTCAGCATTCACGCTTCGTAGACTCCACTTTCGGTAGAAAAATGTCTCAAAACTTTTCATTTAGGCCATTAATTCAGCCAAGGCTTTGGCTTTAGTGCTTCATTCATTTACAGCTCACTCTTTGGCAAGCACAACCGTACTTTTCTAGCAATTCATTCTGTCCAACGAGTACTTATTGCAGCTTAACTAAACAAATGTTAACGCTAATACTTGAGAATAATCGAAAATCTGCACTTTGCAGCAGAAAACTATGGCACAGAGCACAGTGAGAGGCCAAAGAAATGAATTTACGTACCCAGCCAGATATAGGCGAGCTGATGGCGCATTAATGCATACAGACACACATACAAACATAAACAATTCATGCATTTATGCAAACAAAAGCAGTTTCATATTGAAAATAATCTCAGATTTAAAGTTGCAATATTGAAAGGAAAAATAACAGAAAGGAAATGAAAGAGACTTAAAAGCTCATAGTTGCTACACATATATACACACATATGTATGTGTATATAATCATGTAAAAAGAAATTTTTCTCCAAAACTACGGATATTTGTGATATTTGCGCATGCAAAAAAATACTTAATATATTTTCTATTTTTATATGTGCATAGATGTATGTATGTAAGTTGCAACCTACTCTCCAGCTCTAGCTTCAGATTCAGCAGCAGTGGTGCGACAAAGGCAACTGTCGAAAAGTAGTGAAATTGAAATGGCAAAAAATTTAACTTTTTCATCAAATTGTTGGCGCAGACACTGAGAAAACGGCTGGCAAATGGCAAACCGGGCAAACGAATGGCAATAACGGTGCTCTTAAGTCGTTGCAAGTTTTGAAGTAAGCCCGTTTATGCCAAGATACTTTCACAAGTATAGTATACTTGAAGTAGCATAAGTACTTATGTGCAATCAGTGACTTTTTATTCAAGTATGCATTCAATAAGGCGCAAAAATGGCGAAGTGAATAAGTTAGCGTAGTATGTGGGAGTAGTCGGCAAGTTGACAAAATTAAAATGTTGAAATTTGAATGAAGAAAGGCAGTTTATTTAATATTTAAATCGAAAACTTTTGAGACTTTCGAAGCTATAAGAGACTTTTAAAGTAAAGTTTTGTTGACTAAGGTCTCTATATTATTGCATATGGGCAGAAAATAACCGTTAAATATCAATTTTAATTTTTAGATCATTGCAAAATCGTTATTTTTTTATTTTTTATATTTTCGGTCGTTAAATTTGAATTTTAATTAGGACCACGATTTACTGATATGCACCTTTAATGTCCCGACAATTTAAAGGGAAAGTGCTCCTATCCAATTTCTGTGTGATCTCCAGCAATGCAAGGCTTACATCACCATAATCTAGGAAATCTGATAGACGAAATACGGATGCATGAAGTATGCTCTGTGAAACATTTATTGCAGCTGTCATGAGACAATGCACAAATTACGTGTGGGATTTGCGGTTGGGCGGACACTTCGAAATCGTCTCTGGGTTTATCTTCATAAGTGAAAGGATCGCTACAATCTGCATTGAAGTTGAATTCATAAAACATAAGTCTACTTTGAACGCGAGTCCCGAAAAAAAGGGTAAGGTCATAAGGCCAAAAGCAATTCCACGCGCGCTTTGAAGAAGGATTTAAACGCTGTCCCCGACGCGCTTAACAATTTAATGATACCTGGTGAAAAAGAGCTGTAAGAGTACAGAGATCATTCAATTATCGCCAATTAGCGCAGAAAAGGCCTTCTAAGCATTGCCTATAAGGTCCAATCCACGATACTGTGTGAAAGACTTCGGCTCTTCATGAACCTACTGATTGGACGTTATCAGTATGGCTACAAAGCTGGAAAATTCAGCATTCGACAAACGTTCACAGTGCGTCAGATACTGGAAAAGACTATACATAAGAAAATCGAAGAAAATAGCATTCCGATCCATTTAAAATGGGAAGGACAGCTCTGAGCCATGTGAAGGGCGAGATCTGCCAAAAAGCTAGCGTCAAACCTGCAACAATCTCGGCCTGGAGATCAAATGAATGATACTCTTACCAACCGTTGTTAATTCGGTCTCGGCAGGCAAATGCAAATTAGAACCCTTTCTCGGCGTACAAAAATTACTCACTATAAATCCCTTATCATGCACATCCTTATATGTGGCTCAGAAACTTAGACGATGTTGAACAAAGATGGGAAGTCTTTGGCTGCTTTCCAGATAACTAGTCATATTATATGATTGGGATAAATGTTATGACTTCGCATAAAAAAGGTGAGGAAAATTTCAGTACTTACTTATTACAAATCAATGAATTTGAAACTCCTTAGTCCTAGTCCCTCATTTTACTCATTTTCTCTTTACTACGTGATGTGGTTGCGGTCAAATTATATGTACTGTTAGTGCTTTGTCTTCTGTTGTTGAAGGAGAACATGGTTTTTTGGACTACTGGAGTGCGGGTTTTTTGCCTTGACTGCTGGCCGAAATAAAGTTGAGACTTGTGTCTCATGTGAAAAATAAATTTGCAATTAAAAGGTTTGCTGGTTTTTATGTTAGTACGAATACAATTTGTTTGTTTGCCTTATGCATATTGATCTCGTTTGTAAAGTCCAAGAGAAAATGTATTCCTTTTCTGATACGCTAATTTAAAACACATAAAATAAAAGCGCATATGAAATATATTAAATAAATAATATTTTTGGCTTTTGTGGACCTGAGTGTTGCCTTATTAATAAGTAAAAGTAGCAAATTTATAAGTTAAATATGTATATTATTATTATGGGCCATATGCACCGTGACCTCTAAAGTAGTTTATTGTGCGTGGGCCCCCGCCCTATATGGGAAGGCTTTTAATGTAGCACCTCCAAGGGCGTTTCGCTCCAAATTCTAAAGCGATTAAAGGTAGCGCCACCCAATGGAGCTAGTATCCGCCTAGCGTTTCTTCGTCCAGCTCACAAAAGCGACAGACGTTTGTGGCTGAGAGGTTGATTTTACTGAGGTGGTATCGAAGGGAGCAGTGTCCCGCGCAGTACCCAGTGAGAGTTTTGAGGTCCTCTCTGACTAAATTGAGTAGTTTCTTTGAAACTTCTTTTAAAGGACAGATAAATCGTTTGAATTGTCTCTGCCCTGGACATTCCATCCAGTGCCTGTTGAACATTTTGTCTATCAATCAGCCTCCTCATTGCCATAATGTCCCTCATGCCCCGGTACCTATCCTAATAAAACTGTATTCTTGGCATCACGAGCATTTTGGACATTGATACAATCATATACTAGCTGAGAACTTATTTTATGGTACTTCATGGTCAATAGGGCTGCCTGACTGTCCGACATAATGCAGATATATTTCGATGGCATTCTCCTTCTGAGACATTCTCTGCCACAAATTTCTATTGCATGAATCTCCGCCTGAAAGATGGTGGGGTAGCTACCCATTGGTATCGATTTTTTAAAGTTCGGCTGAAAAATGGCAGCCCTAGTTTTAACATTTTCATCCATCCATCCATCCATCTGTGTATGGGTTCCCTGTACTTCAGAGAGCTCGATCTGCAATGTGTACCTAAAATTTCCTAGAGATCTCTAGTTGTGGACCCATTGCATAGCGCATATGCAGTATGGGGTCATTTGCGAATTTCATTAGGACCTTCATATGATCCGTCATATTTTCGGTTTTCAGGTCGGAGGTGTTTAGGATTCTCAGTGCTGCTGTGATAGACTCTTTTTCTATTAAAATAGGAAAGGGAGGTATTCCAAACAGGACGCTGAGTGCATCAGCCGGGCAAGTCTTCATAGCTCCTGTTATGCCAATGCAAACATTTTATTTTATTTTACTGAACAAAATTTTATTTTTCTTTATTACCAAGGCGGCACTGCTTCCTGTTTGTTTAATTTCTTTTAACACAACCTTGTCTACTCATCCAATTTGTTAACCAGGCAATTTATTTTTACCAACGCATTCAACAGCTCCCCAGAGAAAAACATACCTGCCGTAATTACTTAAAAATCAATAAAATAAGGAGAAAGACCTGATAAAATGAAAATACGAAATAAAAACTGTAAAAGTGAAGAGCGAAAATTTATGAGTCAATTCCTTAGCTCATAAATGTAGTCCAGTCAGCGGCAGGTACGGGTATATATGAAAAGAAGGTCGTCTTCAGGACTCACAGCAACAGTGGTGCACACCTCATGTCAACAAAATATAAAACAAATAAACAAGGAAACATGTGTACATACTTACATGTCTAGACATACGAACTTGGGTTTCAGCTTATTTGCGCAGCCATATATGAGAAAATTTAACGATATGTAATAAAAATCCTTTTGAGAATAAATGTAATAATTAGGTTAATAAAAAATATTTTATTATACAAATACGAATTATTTCTTGGTTTTACTTTTTATTCTTGGTGTATACAGAAGATGAAAAGGAGGATTTTCTGTTCTTATTTATGCATAAGTATATGTTCTTTATTAAAGCAAACCCATATTTCAAATAATACTACATCCGGATATAAGCATTTCTTGTTGTTATTTGAATGAGCGAAATTCTTGTCTAAGAAAATCGTAATTTTAAAGTTAAAATTAGTATATTTTGGATGATAATTAAATAAATGTTAGTTTGAAAATACCGAAATATATATATAAGTCTATATGGTTTCTATATATATATATAATTATTTAAAATATTTTAAATCGAATTCGCAAATCCTAGAATCAAAGTTTCACGACTTTCGTAGTTCCGAAAGAAACTCAAACATTTTTTATGAATTTGTTATTTCCGCTCTCGGCCAGAAAGACCTTGCAGTAGCACATGCCCTAGCTGACAAATGGCCTTATCAGTACCAAAGTAGTTCACATACAGAGAAAGATATGCTGACGCTCTCTTTTGTTTGTGAAGCCGACTTCGGAGGTGCTTTTCTTGGGCAACATATCAGCCACGCAGTTTCCTGCGATATCAATGTGGCCTGACATCTATAAAAGTGTGACAAGGAAATACCCAGACGCAATCGTAACAAAGTTCCAGCACTCCCTAACTAGCTTAAAGTGCACCGCGGGATAGTCCAAGATCCTGATTGCCGTTTGGCTACCAGAGTAGATATTTACCTCTTGGTCGGCGTAGCACCAATCAGCAGCCAATAAACTTTTTTCTTAATGGCAGCTAGTTCTCTGTAGAAAACCCCCTGATCTGGATGCCTGAAATTGAAGTTGATGGATATTTCCCTGCAAAAGATCCCTTCACCGAAGAGAGGAGTTCAGTGAAGCCTGTTTTTAGCCACTGGCCCTCCTACTCTCATTTCTAGATAGAATGTGAGTTCTAATTATGCCAGTCCTGCTGCCAGATGAAGCTTCTAACAGTGTGACCAGATCCTGAATCAAGTAAGCATTGATGCCCCTAAGTCTGACTTCAGCTCTTGCTGTGATAAGCACGACTTTAGGAGTAGAAGTGGTTCTAAGTTTCAAACGGAGTCCAAACGTGGCTGCCCGTTGTACCCGCTCCAGCTTTGTGCCTAACGTAATCTTTTTAAAGTATTCTACCAGACGACGAATCCATAAAACATTCATAAAAGCTTCTCAAGCAGGTCCTTTGGGAACACAATCCAAAGAAGAGGAGAGAGGGAGCCATCTCCTGGCGTACCCCTGTTTACCGTACCGTGGGTGGTAGCACTGCATCATTCCGTCGCGACAATAGAGAGACAATATTAAAAGCCCGTCGTTGTCACGTAAGGCACTCGCAGTGAAGTCTTTATATAAGAAGGCCTCTTCTATAGACAGCGGTCTTGACCGACCTGCTATTGATGAATGCAAGTTGAGCTCGTGAAAAGTAGGCAATTACGAAAAATCCTTATATGCAAAGTAAACGGCCTCTACTGGGTTTTAAGCGAAAACAAAGAAAAAGTTCTTTGGGAGGGATGTGAGAGCTGTTGCCGGCCTTGGGTATAACGCCAACCTGACCACTCTCCAGGCCCTTGAGATTTCGCATAAAAATTATGAATACTTAGTTATTTTGAGATATGAAATTTTATGCAGAAAAAAAGATAAACCAATCAAGCAGACATTTGAAGATTTTGCATAGTTTGCAAGTACTACAAAAATCATCCAAGGAGTAGTGAAGACCCGAAAGCAGTGTTAGCCGAACTCTACTACTGCACTGTATTTGTGTATTACAATAAAATTCGTCTAAATGGCGATGAGTGGATACCATAAACAGCCGTAATCCACAAAGTATCCACTGAAAAAGCTAACAAAATAACACGCATTTGCACGCAGTGAATTCTCCAAAGGAAAAAATCCGATAATAAATTCGATACATTATTATTGGCATAAATGCAGGAGCAAACAACTTGAATTTACCGATCGTAATATTAGGGCGTGTTTACAAAGCGCCAAAGTACACAAACAAACGCATAGAGCCACACTCAAAGTAATTTACACACACACACAGGCGTTGGTAAGCGAAAAAAGTGCTGTTCAAACAAATTTTCTTCAAGTGCAACCGCAAAGCAAAGTTGATATATATACTTGTACATACATATGTGCATATATGTATTATAAATATGTACATCTATTTATTTCAGCAAAAAATAATAATAATAATATTACGAAGATGCTGACAAAGCAAATGATGCAAAAAAGTCAAATAAAATGTTGCAAATACTTACAGATGTATTACCTACATACACTCATAAGTACCTTGTAGACATGTGAAGAAAAACCATAAATATATAGAAATTTGTAATAACACCAATAATGGCTTACATAGTCGCCGTATTGTGGCAACATGTTTGTTAGCCATAAAGCGAGTGAAACTCAGCTGGAGTTAGAGGCGTTGATGCTCGAAGTATTATCGAGGCGTATACATATTCATATATTGCAATTTTTTAGATGTTTATTGGCTGCAAATGTAGCAAAATAGTACATATGCACATTAGGATGGTCCAAAACTACACGGATAATCAACTTTTTCAAATTTTTTTTTGCTGCCACCCCTCAGAATAATAGAAAATGGACAATAAGGACACCCGTGTCTAATTTTTTTTTTAAATCAGTTAATATTTAACCGTACCGCTGAGGCTTTGAAGTTTTCCACATATTTTACATGGGGAAAATACATTTTTTTACCTAAAAATAAATATTTTTTCATCTAATAAAAATATATCACCTCAAACTTCTTCCAAAAATGGAACTGTAATGCAAATTTAACTCGAAAATTTTACTAACTTGTTTTTCAAAATGTATTATTTTCAAAAAATATTTCTTTTTAACGATTATATAGAAATTTTACAAAAAAATTTATTTTCTCCATATAAAATATATGGAAAACAACAAAGCTCCGTCGGCAAGGATAAATGTTAACCGATTTCTAAAGAAAAAAACGGGTGGCTGGGGGAAAAAAGTCAATTTCGAGCCTGCGCATTTTTAACAGAAGATATCTTATACACAAAAATGAATTGCTGTCTCAAAGTCTCGCTAAGACTCGAAAATGGCTTTACCGATTTGAATTATTTTTTTTTGGTTTGGTTTTTATAACATCCGGATGGTTAAAACCAAAAAAAAATTAGAGTGTTGCCACTTGTTAAAAAATTTTAGTATAAGTAAATTAATGAGATTAATTAGATATTAAAATATGGGTGTCAAAAGAAAGAGGTTATGAAGGTTTATAGGCGAACATATTTTTGAGGGGTTACCACCTGTTTCAAAATTGTATTTAATTAAATTGGTAAGATAAATGAAATATTGCAATATGGGTATCAAGTTTAAAACGTTTAAGAAAGCTTACTACTAAAAATATGTTTGAGTCGGGTTGCCACTAATTTTGAAAATTTAATTGAATTAAGTTAACAATATAGTGTATGTATTGTAATATAGGTGTCAAACGAAAGGTATTTGAAACATTTTTGATTACGAAATATTTTCAATAGGCCTGTCACCTACCTAAGCAGTAAAAACTAAAAGTCATTCACGACGAATTAATAAAATATGCAGATTAATATTTACTTAAGTGTTACGGATGTTTTATTTTTTTAATAAAAACTTGTGCTTGTATTGATCATTCGTCGGAACCGGAAAAATAAAATTTGAACAATAATTCCATGACTTTTTCTAATTTTTTCGGCATTTTTCCTAATTACAAGTAGAACTTAATAAAACTTTTATAACACCAAATGTTTATAAAGCACAGTTATCCGGGCAGGCTTATTATCAGAGAATATGTTTTCTTTATTAAGTTTCCCCAGTTACCCATTTTAGAGAATATGTTTTCTTTATTAAGTTTCCCCAGTTACCCATTTTAAACTGCTACCTGTACTGTATCAGCTGTTAAAACTTGTCAAATTTTTATTGAAAATTGTCGGTAAGGAATAAGCGAGTGGGTAAAGAATATATAACGATAAGAACGGCCCATATATATGTATGTGATAGAATACATACCGGCGATGACTCTAGCCACTGTGTGTCACTCCTTTACATTATAGTTATTTTTTTCTTATTGTATTAAAAAAATAATATTCGTAACACTTTAGTAAATATTAATCTGTATATTAACTTAGTATATATTAAAGATTAGAATATCACCCGGTGAACTTCATATCATCTATAATTTATTTGAATTTGACTTTGGCCAATCATAACAAACCTTCAAAATCCAATTCATTGAGATCGCTAATACTGCCTGCTGTTATAGCTGATAAAAGATTCCACACCTATGGTATGTGCCACGCCCCTTGTTATAAACTCATTTATATATACCTTTCCATAAGCACCTACCATAGGTATCTGTGCATTTCAAATTTCGAGTTCATGTGACTAATAATTCCGAAGTTAGAGCTGATTAAAAATTTCACGCCTATTGTGCCAACACTCCTTCCCCCCTTGCGATTCGCAATTTGTTTACCCTATTATAGGTCCAGGAGTCATGGCAATACACAATACAAATTTTATTCGATTGTATCCATCCGTTTAGGCTGAAACCTAGCACATACATATATACTTCCACAAATATATAGATTTGCTTTGAAGCGCCAACTGGCAGGTTTTTAATTAAAAAATAGATATCAGAAATTAATATTTCATATCACAAAACTCCGCAGCATAAGTTTTTATTAAAAAACAAAACATTCGTAACATTTTAGTATATATTAATCTGCATATTGACTTTGTATTAATTAAAGATATCTTCTTTCAAAATTGCGCAGGCTCGAAATTGATTTTAGAGCTTTTTTAGATTTTTTTGTAGAATCCGAATCTGCCATGAACGATGTCGAAAAAAATTGATCCACCCTAACATACATATATGTATATATAAATACCCCAGTACAAACTTAGCTACAGAACATTTGTCATAAAATTCGCAAGCAAGTACTTTATTCGTATAAGAGAAGTGAACATTGAAGTACATATGTATGTATTATTGTATTCCTAGTGTAACAGAATTACATGACCAGCACTTTGTTATAACCTTGTTCATATATACATAGTTATGTATGTATGCCAAATTTTCAATTAACAAACCATATTATCCACAATACGCATGCAACAGCAAACATTTCACTTTATTATGTTTACCGAAAAATATTATTAACACCAATAAGCAACACTTGTTAAGTGAACCAAACAAGCAACAACCACACTGTTGGGCCACTCACTGTGGCTGAAGTATCGTAATAAAAAAAAGTGTTGTTGTAGTTTTTGTAGTATATACTTTAGCTTTGCAATTACAGCAGTCACTTGCTTTTGGTTTTGTTGAGCCAGCTGTTACAAAGGAATTGGCATTCGAAATTGGTAACAAAAGTCAGCGCCGAAGTTGCTGAGGAAATAGAAATGGCAAGTAAGTAGCATAGTAAAAATCAAAATGAAAAGGAGGCTAATTGAATTGCGAGTGTTTTACTGACACTTACTCAGTACTAGCTAGGAATATTGGGAACTGGTTTGAAATATAATATGCAACTAAGCTTAATTTACAAAAATTTATAATTGGTGTTATCTAACTGATTTCTAAATTTTCATACTTTCAAAAACAAAAACACATTTGGGCTTTTCTGAAATACATTTTCCCTTTTCTGAAGTACATTTGCGCTTTTCTAAAATACAATTGAGCTTTTCGAAAATACATTTGAGCTTTTCTGAAATACATTTGTGTTCTTCTGTAATACATTTGAGCTTCTCTGAATACGTTTGAAATACATTTCTCCTTTTCTGAAATACATTTGTGTTTTTCTGAAATACTCTTGGAATAGGTGTAGTTAAAAAAGGAACAGTGGGGCAGGGGACTTCATATTTGCCACTACAAGTGCTTTCAAAATCTTTTGCTTGACAGACTGGTATTATGAGAAATTCACAAGCATGATTTCTGCACGTCGATAGGGTCCCTTATTTTTGTATTGCTTACCGAGCCCAAAAGTAGAAATTTTATACCATGGTTTAACCCTTGTCATCGTGGTTCATACAGACTGGTGTCTACAACTTATATCAACAGAAAATTTCAAGACCCATGGACAAATTTACCTGGACAGATATTACTTACTATAACTTACTAATCTCCTCAGATACACGTCCTACGTTACATCCTAGAAAAAAATCTGGAATCGCCAAAATATCTTATTACAATTTCACTTCCTTTTGGTGTTCTTGATATAGATTTGTATGTATTTGGTAGTATGTAGAACGCGGTTTCATATATCACATTGATTTACAGTGTTTAATGTGTATTTTTCTGGTGTTAAATCTGGTGATATCTTTTCAAACTTCCTGTCTTCTGATCGCTTATCGGCAATGTCAAAATGCCTTCCACAAGGGAAACGATAAGCGACTTCCAGTATTTATTTTAGATTCTCTATTTTTACTAAAGTAGCTGTAGCCCAGTGGCTGTAGGCTCATACTACAACTCCGCAAGACCTACAGAGGTCCGATACTTGGTCCGAGCGACATCTAAAAGTAGGAAAAGGCTTTTCAGTCGCTCCTCGGCAGGCACTGGTAATCTTTCTAGTATATTTCAGCCTTCAAAAATCTTCTCTTAAAATCCAGATGCCGGTTGGTGGTAGCGTAAAACTGTAGATCTCTCCATTGGTATTATAACGTCATGGCGCACAACACAAATTGGAGGAGAAGCTCGGTCAAACACTTATTTTGTAGATAACTATATGCCTTGCAAAGGAAGACAAATAAAAATTTTAAATATGTTTCGCTTTTTTACCGAAAAACAGCAAGAGACACGGTATTCTCGAACTACACCTTTTCCAACTGTATGTATATCAGAAAAATGTATATCAGAAAACCAAAAATCTATTTCAGAAAAACTCAAATGTGTTTCAGAAAAGAGTAAATGTATTTCAGATATTCAATATGGCTTTCAGAAAAACGCAAATGTGTTTCAGAAAAACTCAAATGTGTTTCAGAAAACCGCAAATGTATTTCAGGTATTCAATATGACTTCCAGAAAAACGCAAACCTATTTCGGAAAAGCTCAATTTTGTTTCAGAAAACCACAAATGTGTTTCAGAAAAGCGTAAATGTATTTCAGAAAAATTTAAATGTGTTTCAGAAAATCACAAATGTATTTCAGAAAAATACAAATATATGTATGTTCCAAAATTTTGTAT
>JAPVRG010273430.1:13302-24058 GCA_029783565.1 Rhagoletis cerasi
TTGCCCAAACAAATACTTGATTGATTGACTTTAAATCCTGATTAATGTGTGACGAATTTTGAAATGAATACTGACTATTTTTACATACAATAATAAACGAGAAAACAAAAACGTCAATATAGAATTTAAAAACGTAAACTTATGTGGTACATATAAATTGCATTCAAAAAAAGGTGCAAAAAGTGATGAAATGGTGCAACAGCAGCAGCCATAAATATTAAGTGGTGTCATTAGACTAACAAATGCGTTGCAATTTCAAACAAACAAACTTTTAAATGCGGTGGTAATCAATCTTATGTGGGCGGTTTCAAAAAATTTCTATCTATGTATTTTGTCATGTCTGTCAACCTGAGAGCTAAAAAATTTCAGTTTAAAAAATACAAAATTTCCAGTGTGGTCGATATTTGCTTTCAAAAATTATAAATGAACGTAGAGCTGTAAACTGCCATTCATTTGGTCTGGGGTTCGAGGAAATGTCAGCACAGAATTTTAATTATTTTTATTTTTTTTTTATTTTCAATTTTTAGGTTTTCTTTTTTAGCTTAGATTGAGAACATAATCCCACTAAAAATAAGAAGGCACTTCTCTTGAAGAAAAATCATAGAGATATCTGCCAACTTGTGTTCTATTTTATTAGGTGGTTCTCGCTCTTTGTAAATAGAATTCAAACGGATAACAATAAAGACAATTTTAATTTTAAAAAACATTTAAATTTGCAATTTATTTACTTGCTAGAAAATTTTTGATCAGCAATACAAAATCGTTTAAAATTTTAAGTTATCAGTTTAGCTTAGGTTAGGAAGTCGTGTATGAATACAAAATCCCTACTTCCCTTCGGAGGCATATTTGCCAATTGTGAATGCAATCTGCGAGTGCCAGCATTAAGCATATTCTTCTAACCAGAGGTATTCAAAGTGTCATTAAAGTGTCTGCAAAATCACTAAGTCACGGTGCATATTAGAGCGATACGATATGCGATACGATATCAAAGCGTTGTGAGTGCCACTGTCGCAGTCGTCGGTCGCAGTCGCAGTGTCGCTGTTGTACAATTGCGCACAGTTTTTATCGCTTCCTATCGATTCCCACGTACTCAGCATGTCGATATCGCTTTCATATCGTATCACTTATCGTATCGCTATTATGTGAATCCTACCTTATTTTCCCAGATGAACCTGAGCAGGTGCGATACTTTCAGTTACCAGCTATCTCTGCCAAACTAGTGAAAAAGCGAAATCCCAAGTTATTGAGTCACCTTATCCGAAGAGCTGGACATTGCCGTAGGAGACGGTACAGTGGAATCGCGATGATTCCTACACCGTTATATCTAAAATCCCAATAATTCTTAAAAATCAGTTGGTCACTTGAAAAAATCGCATTTATTCGCAAAATTTCCATACATTTTGATCCCCTCGTTAAATTGTATTTTTTTTTTGACAATGCAAGTTATGTTCAACCTCTTATGAATCGTAATTCTTTGTAGACGACCTCTTGTAATTTCTGACGTAAATCAAAATTATGTACAGTTGTACTTCGAATAAATAAATCTTAGTAGTATAGCGTTAGCGTTTACCATAAACTTATGTGTTTGAAGTTTTTTATGTGTACGTTTTTCTGGACAGATAAAATCGAAATCTCGGTAATTCGAAAATCTCATTAATTTGTAAAATATTACTAGTCTCTTCCGATTACGAATTGTCGCCATCTTTTGGCATAGTGTCCTGTTGTGACGTCAAAAATAAGATAGTATTTAAGATATAGACTTACTACTCTGTAAAAAACAAACAGCTTTCGCTACGACAAAACTGCCTGATCTGCAGGCCCTCTAAATAGAGACCCGCTTGAGGCAGTGGTGTACATAGGAATACCACTATTTCATTGGTATGCCAGCAGTCTATTCTTCCCGAAAGGAATGCTGAAGCAGAAGTCCCAAAATGACGCAATATCATCATTGTCGGCATCTAAGTCAGCCTTGAATCCTTTATACCGTCCATTTTCAAGTTCATTAAAGATCGTTGCGTGCCAGTATTCGGCTAGTTTCAACAGCAATAAGACCCATTTTACGGTTGCACCAATTATGAAGAGTTGAGGCGGTTTTCAACCCTTCAACCCTATAATGCCGAATTTTCACTAGGCATTGAATTACAAAGACTTGTATCATTTAAAAAATGGCATCTGCAAATGAACTTAATGAGATTTTAAAGTAATGTCAGTGATATTTTTTTATTAACCAATTTTGTCAGTAAATTTTTTGTCATTTATTACCCAGTGGAAATTCGGCATATGAATATTAGAACTTAGGTTAGGTTAGGTTGATGTGGCCGCCGGTTCAAAAGACCAACTCACTTACACCTTTTTAAGGAATATTAGAACTTAGAATTTTGGTTTTTCTAGCTAATAAGAAGCTTTAAATGGCTTTAAAAAAGACTATAACTTAATAGGTGTGTGTAAAATTTCTAAAGTATGTTTTTTTTTCTTTGGACGGTGTTGAAGCTTTTAAGAAAAAATGTATGGATATTTTTGACAATTTCTCATGTTTTAAATTTTTCATATATAATTTCATTTCTTTTTGAAATTCATGCAGTTATGAAAAGAAAATTTTATGTAACTTTATAATCGTATTTATTTTGTACAGGAAAAAATGTCTAAAATTTTATTTTAACCATGAGTTTGTGAATTTCGTATTTTTTTTTTTGGTTTTGTGTGACGCTTTTTTTTTTTTCTTTTTTTTTGTTTTTAACATTACAAACTTTAGTAATTTTTGGTTATGATTAATTGTAATTTCATTGACCCTTAATAAAGTTGAGAAAGTTCATTCTTCCTTTTACTGCTCCGCCTACTTGTACTGAGCGCAATTAGAAACATTTTCGGTTTGGTTTCATTCTAATAATTTGCTAATTTCCAACGTCAACGACATCCCATTGCCATTAATAACTCAAATTTTAATTATAATTTTAACGCCCCCAGCAAAGCAATTGTCTCAAACTGTTGTAATTATTGTAATTACACATTTCCTAAAAGTAATTAAGCGGCAGCCTGCAAAATCGCAAAGAAAATTAAATGAAGTTTTTTTGATTAAAAACTTTCTATTGAGTGCCTTTAATAAAAATCAGATATTCAAAAAATCACACCATTGTTTAAAGTATGTATATGTACATACATATATGTATAGATAAGAGAATATCAAGCGTATGACTGATAATTGGAATATAGCATTTTAGCAACGGGAAGTTGCAGCAATGATTTATGCGAATTTCCGCAAAAGATACTGTCAAGGGTGAAGTATAGCACGTAAAGGGTGTAAAATGTTTTAAGTGTTGATTGGCAAAAAATTAGGTGTACTATATATGTATATACTTTTTTATGTATGTATATACATATACTTATGTATGCATGTACAAATCAAAATGCGCAACACTTAATATTCCTCTCAGCTACTTTTGCGTATAAACAAGTATGTACAAAGAAATTTCACAAAATTCTCTGCTTCATGCTGAACATCTCAACCAATATTTGTATAAGTGAAAAAAATTAAAAAAAATTTTGTCACATTAAGTAAAATAACAAATGCAAATTTGTGCGATAAATATAAAAATTTTGTAATCGTGCGCTATAAATTAGCAAGTTAAATGACAAAAGCTTAGGTAGATGCTGCAGCATGCATATTAAAATTTTGTTTTTGAAAACATAAAAAGTATATTGAAAACTTCAATTGTATGCACCTTTCTGTTTAATATTACATTTATGTATGTGAAATGAGCAAATAAGCAAATCTTTGCTTTCCACGCAAATCTCATTTTGTACGCCTTGCTCGGTCGCCCTTTGTTGACACTATTACTCATACGCACTGTTGCACGTCGTGAAATGTCAACTGTCGCAGCTGCAGCCGCATTTGCCACCATTGTCCATCATGCGTACAAATAGGATGCGCATGTGAAAACCCGTAAGCGCGAATGTGTCATAATAAAATCAACATTTTCTTTTAGTGCTGCTGCTGTTGTTGTTGTGATAACAGTTATAGTAAATAATTGTAGTATATATTATCAGCGTCAAAGTTGTAGTAAACATTTCATATGAATTCGCTCAGTGAAAGGCTGTAGCTACATATGTATCTCTGATGAATTTTAAAGATTTCTACGCCTAAAGAAAAAGTTACATAAGCCACAAGCTGTTCGAAAGGACTGTTTTCAAATAGAAAACAAAAACTGTTTATATTTAACAAATAAGTAAGTGAGAGGATAAATTATCAGCAAGCCAACGCAAATGTTAGTTATTTGAGCTTATTTATCTGTAGTTACGTCAAGGGCATGCCATGAAGATACTACTAGACGCAATAGTATACATATGTATGTATATAATACTCGTATCCACAACAATTTACGATAGAGATGACACTTGGGGACAGTCATCCACATACATATAGTAGATAAAATTACTTCAACGTTTTAGCCAAACGTCTGTGGCACTCTAGATAATCTGGAAATTTTTAAGAAAAACGAACATTTTAAAAAAATAAAAAAACCTTTCCTCATATTTTTCAATTGAACAGTACTGTTGGTTGGCAGAAAAGAACTTGCAAGGATAACTAAAAATTAATAATTTTTTTTTTTTAATTTTTTTTGTCCCCGTATATTTTGTTATTTATATGTTATAACTCTTTGCTAAGCTAAATTCGACATTGTGAAATTTGCAGAACGAATCAAACACTAACTTGTTTACCAAATTATTCCACAAAAACCATCTGGTAGATAATTGTGAAAATAGAACGTAAATAATCGACAGTATGATCAATATCGAGACAAAATGAAATTTTAAAATATCTCAAGCGCGATTTATTTAAATAGGAAATTCCAGGTATTTTTTGATCAGAAGGTATAAAATTTTTTCAAAAAAATTGAAAACAAAGTAAAGACAATATATGTAAATGTCTCCATAAAATAATTTAGATTTTTTAGTACGAGTATTTATTAAAAATTCTAATCACACAAGTAATGGCATTAAAATTTTCTGCACGTAGACAGATTTTTTCAAAACTCTTGAAAAAATATAAATAAATAATTAAATAAATAAGCAAAAAAGTCGTGTCTTTTCATATTTAAATGTCTACATGCGTCTGCATTCATATTTGCATGTTCATGTATATATATTTTTTTATAAGACTATTTGCACAGACAGCCAAGCATAAATATTTGAGTGAACATGTGCCACTGTACGGCTGCAAAGAAAATGCTTAAATTAATGAAACAAATAAACGTCGAGGTCTTTAATTCTCTGTTATTTATAAGTACCTGCTTATAGCCTTGTTTCATCTCTAGATAACTTTCTGGCAAAGTCACATTTTAAGATGATGTTTGTGTAGCTATTATTTACAATAAAAAAATTATAGTATAGAACTTAAGCGTTAAGCTTAGCGTACGATTTAGTTGAAAAGTTTATATTATTTAAAAAAAACGGTGTTTATTTTAATTTAAGTTTTTACAAATAAATCAATTTGGCTGGTGTTTAAAAGATCATAAACCTGTCATTCTGCAAAGCTTCTACAAAAACGTCAGTTCTGAGTAGTACTTTCACGAAAAATGATAAACATTTCCAAGTAAGCACATATATAGTTAAAAAACCAACGAAAATGTTTACGTGCATTTTGCTGAACTAGTTTTTCTTTGTTCAAGCAGCAGCACTCTCGAGAAAGCTCCAATGCAAATAACCGGCGCTGGTCTAACTAAGCAGAAGAAATTTTATTTAGATAAATCTGATTAGGCAGAAAACACCAAATTAAAATCCCAGACCAAGAGATAACGATAAATGGATCCCCTCAGTTTGAGCCCAGATATGTACGTTGGTACACATATGGATCAGGCCGAAGTGATAGCAATCTCGATCTTTCCTGGAATGAACCTTGAAAATGTTTTCTACAATAGGATGATCACATGAAAGCTCGTTTAAAGATATTGATCTACTTGCAGATTACAACCACCGTTTTGGCAAAGTGTGAACTCAGTGAGAGATCAGACTCCCGCTATCCTTTTGCTTGAAAGGACCTAAAATTTTTTGAATAGAACCAGCACTAAGTAGCTCATAGAATACCTAGCCGGTCAAAACCATCAGCGCCTTCATATGCACCGGATTGGCTTGACCACGAAGACGGAGTGTCGTATATGTATTAAGGACTTTGGTGCACATTCTGTGAGAAATAAAGCTAAAACACTTAAATTCAACCACATTCCAAGTTCTAAGGACTATGAGGGTTAGTTGCTGCGACGATTTTCTAGGTCGCAGTGTCCCGTGTTCTGTTACAGCCAATTTATTAACTAACTTTGAGGTATATGTGACCCGGCCTATGAAAAGGTGGCTTATGACTCAAAACATGACATGACATGGTTTCGATAGTTTTTGAGACGCTCTTTCACGTGGTGAAAACTAGAAAGTCCTTTCTTTTTAGAGTCATAAGCCACCTTTTTATAGGCCGGGTCACATATATGTATGTACTATGAGCTAATGATCCATTATGCAATTCACTATTTACAACACTGCTTCTAAGCCTCGGTTTTTCAGAAAAAACAGAAAGCTTTCGGCGGTAGCGAGTGACTTTACTCAAACTATAGCCATATTAATCTTAGACTCCTCTCGCAAAATCGACTAAAGATCGAATCCCCAGCTTACTTAGATTTCTGTAGGGATACCTGTTAGTATTCTTCATGTCATACGCACCCAGTAATCTTCATACCTGGCGCAACCCTACTGATTCCCGTCAATTTCCTCAATGAGTTCCTCTTCTTCCTTAACTATTCGTTAATAATATTGGACCTACAGCGAAGAAGGGCTTGGCTACCTGTTTCAAGGCAATTCGCTATCTCATTGCCCTCCAAACCTCGCTTGCCTCTTAGTCATGCTACCTGGATATCGCTGTGCCCACCAAGGAAGTTAAGTTTCTCAATCCATAAGGATTAACATTAGTTTTATTTCTTATAAGAAGAGAGCCTTGTTCGCCGCCTGGCTATCACTTAGGATTAGGATCGTAAAGCGATGTTGTCATCAGATACACATGTTCTTCACAACATTAGACATTATCTGTAATACATATTGTACATAAAATGTAAGCTTAACTAACTGCATAAACTAACTGCATAAAAAACTATCGATATCACTGTCGATGCATTTTTATCGTTATCTACATATTTATTGATATAATTATTGATGAGCGATAACAGCATTATTATCGTTATATTTATCGACGTCGATATCTACATATTTATTGATATAATTATCAGCATAATATCAGTCATCATAAATATTTGTCATATATATTTGTCAAAGTAGAATTTCGCCCTACCGGAACCAAGGATAAGTACTATATACGCACATATTTTATAACATCAAGTCTTTCTCAATCTTAAATTTTTATTGAAATATGGCATGATAAAACATAATAAGGATTCGCCGGTAAAAAATCCGGAAAAGTTCAAAAAAATTTTAAAATTTCTTCATACAATTATCTATTTCAAATCTTTACCCTCCTGTATCCTTTCCATCGAATTCAAACCAAAAAGTTTACCATAAAGTCTATGAAACTATAAATTCAAAGAAAGTCCTAAAGAATATTCAAGTATAACATATTCAAAGAATATTTGATATGTTTAAAAATTATAAAGAATTTATGTATGTACATATATAAGTACATTAGACCGTACCGAAAAAAAACTCGCCGTACACCACTATTTTAAAAAATTGTTTTTTTGTTGCTCAATATACATAGGTGTCACCGAAAAATGTAAAAAGGCGACCCCTAGGATCGGCCAACAAAAAATTTTTTTTTTTTTTCAAAAATTGCCTTGCAATAATACTTTAGACTCAGAGCGGTGCACGGCGAACTTTTTTTCTGGTACGGTCTAATGTGTACACATCCTTTTTTTGTTAATATTTTTGCTGGAATTTCAAAATACTTCCTTTGCAAAAGCTTAATAACTTTTGGCAAACTATAATCTACTGACATTAGGATGTACATTAGGGTGGTAGAAACTGAGTTCTCGTGGGTAAGTACTAGAACCAGGTACTTGAGGTCAACGAACTTTATAACAAAAAGATTGTCTCCTCGAGAAAAGAATATCGATAAATCACACTTTAAGATAGACTGTA
The DNA here is from genome assembly GCA_029783565.1 of Rhagoletis cerasi. Taxonomy (NCBI): domain Eukaryota; kingdom Metazoa; phylum Arthropoda; class Insecta; order Diptera; family Tephritidae; genus Rhagoletis; species Rhagoletis cerasi. Next base: position 21,433 of record JAPVRG010273430.1, read on the forward strand.
AATTCCGAAGATATGAAGAAAAATGTAAAAAGGCGATCCCTACGTTCGGCAAAAAAAATCGAAATTGGCTTCGAATCGAAATACATCTTAAGCAAAAATTTAATGATCGATCGCCAAAGAGTTTTCACTTACTGACATTAGGGTGGTACGTTAGAGTGGTAGGAATCGAGATCCGGTGGGTAAATACTAGAACGTGGTACTTGAGGTCAATGAACTTTGGAACAAAAAATTGTCTCCTCGAGACGAGAACATCGATGTATCACATAATAAAAAGGCGACCCCTAGGTTCGGTCAAAGCAAAAAAAAAAATTTCGAAATTGCCGTGCAAAAATATTTTAGACTCAGGGGTGTACGGCGAACTTTTTTGTTTTCCTTGTTAGGTGGTACAGTCTAATGTACATATGTATATATAGATAGTTTTGAATTACCTTGGCATTAATTCTTCATATCCACATAAAATTAGTTTTATTTTATTTTTCTTTCAAACCAAAATCTCAATAAAAATTTTAAAGTCATTTAATAAACTGATACTAGTATTTTTATTTCCGAAATAAGAGTCGCTTGAAGTAAAGAAAAATTATGGGAAACAATTTTCTTTTGAACTTCCTCACTTTTGCGTAAAATTATAAGTGCAATCTTCTTAAATTTTTTTTATGAAAACTCAAAAATGTCGGAAGGTACATAAACATTTTACATGCTTATGTATGTTTTAAACAGATTTACCAATTGAAACATTAAGGAAGTCGCCATTATCAACATCAGCGACACATCTACACCATACGAGTATCATATACAACCGGAATGATTTCAGTCGAGACAATTGCTTGTTACTCGTTGCTGTTGTTTTCAATTGTTGCGAAAACAAATAAAAATTTCTTTATGCACTTTTCAACACCAAAAGTAATAATAAATCTTGTTTAAAGGAAGACAATTCATTGTTTTCCATGTAAACAGTGTTGTAGTGTTGACTCCTTTAAATATAAAACAACAACACTATTGATGTTGTACATTATTTCTGTTTTACTAGAGTTTTATTACATATGTACATTGACAGCAGTGTCAACAGCAGCCTTCAGTAAGGCCATGCACGTAACACTCAGACAATCAGTCATCAGCAAATCAAGTAATCTGCCAAGGCTCAGCAGTTAGCCAGTCAAGTCCGACTCTCCGCTAACTGGCGACTTTCTTGTCAATGCCTTATGAATAAGTATGTATGTACAAATGAGTTAATGAGTAATACATACGTAAGCGAGTGGGTGCAACAGTGATAAATAGTAATAAAAAAAACAACAGGAATGACAACGGCATGATGAAGTAGGGAACAAGTGAAATCGATAAAGATGAACAAGAGAAATACTCGTAAAGAAGTTAACGCGTCGAACAGCATTCCATAAAAGTTAGTGTAACTTTACGATTTTGCAAAATTGCATTACGTACTGTTATGAGACTCGCGAAGTCAACGCTGACAGTCACAACACAAAGGTAATTTAGATGCAATCTTCTACATCTGCTGCTTCTCCACAGCTGTTTGTCGCGCCCGCACACAGAGAAGTCCCTATGCCATCTGAGGCGCGGCGCGAAAAATAATTGTGCGTACCAGCTAACACACGAAGCAACTATGTATGTATGTATGTATTCGCACAAAAGTTGTATTTAATATGCAAATGCACTCGTAGCTGGATGAGACAACAGATAAAAGGTAATAGCAGTAACAAATGCGATAGCTGCAGTAATGATAATTACGTAGAAATACCTAAATGCGTTGCTGATTATAGGAAAAATATTGTTGCTGTGTTGGCGGTGGTCGTGCTGTTGGTAGTGGCATTAATTAGTGTGAATCGCAAATAAAAGCGCAATGGAGTATAAAAGACCCATACGAAGATGTATGTTGGCAGGAGCGACGTCGACGTCGACGCAAAAACGTGTTCACGCGCGTCGCTTTTGGCCTACTTTGGTTAGCTGACTTGGCTAACTTGGCTGTCGTATATGTATGTATGTATCTAGTATAGCACCTATGTATGTATGTAATTAAGCAAAACCATATGTAATTATATTAGCGCCAACGAGCGAGCGACAACTGATATGCAGCTTATATTACACATTTGCATGCAGAGGCTGGTAGATATTCGAAAAAATCATTAGCTAAATGCGAAGGAAGGTATTAGTATGCAAATTCGATTTTTCTTTAGTACATACATATGTATATACAACGTATGTATGAACGTACATATGTAAATGGCAAGCCAGTTTAATGTGTATAGCAACATCTGTATGCAAACAGGTGGGTGAGTGTGCCTACCCTTAGATAGGGGCTCTATAGGTGCAAATGTTTAAGGCGAATGTAGCGAGTAGAAAATGTTGCAGCAACATGCTGCTAAACGTATGAGTGTCAATATTCACTAGTAAGCAGGGTTGCGTGATTTTGAATTAGTCAAATCATAAATCCACAAATCAAATTTATTTCTGAATTGAAAGTTGCATCAAAATAAAAAATAAAATTTATTTGTGATTTGATTTGTCAACCAAATAAGAAATAAAAAGGATTTGCGATTTGAATCGTTGACCAAATCAGAAATCAAATTTATTTGTGATTTAATTTGTCAACCAATTTCGAGATTTTTGGGAA
>JAPVRG010273437.1:0-16143 GCA_029783565.1 Rhagoletis cerasi
GAGTGCGTGCTCCCTCACTCGCATTGATTGCAGATATTCTCGGTTATTTCAGTTTCTCAGCATATTCGTCGGTTGTGACTGCTGCTGCTGGTGGCAAACGTTATTTTTTATTTCCTTTCCTTATTTATTTTTGTCTATGGTGATTGCTGTTGCCGTTGTTGTTGTGCGCGCACATGCCCATTCACTAAAAAAGTCTTCGTTGGCATCGCGACACCCACATACAGCTCGTATGTAAACTTATGTATCATATACTGGCCAAATTCATGTATGCACCATCAGTCTCCCCATACATTTTCCGGTCATTAATTTTGCTCACCACACCATAGCAGCAGTTAATACTGATGTGCAAAATTTCTCGAAATCTGCTTTTACCAATATTTTCGTAGCAAAATCTGGTCGAAAAATGAATTTCGAAATACATACATATCTATATGCAAAAGGGCAAGTATAAATAAGAGGGAATTGTAAGAATACACGAAGAAAAAAGGATAACGAATTTCATTCTATGCATTTGCTTTAGCTTTCGTTCGCTTGCCATTACTGCCCTATATTGCCTACGACACTTTTACGATTTTACGAGTAGCTCGACGAAATCCAGGCGTTCGGTATCAGCAGCAGAAAAAGCAGCAGCGGCGGCGGCATTTGCGCAAATTCTTCGCAGAAAAGCAACAGTCTCCCTGAGTTGCAGGAAGCGGTCGCCGTTGCTGAGTGTGCAGCTACCGGAACCGTGTTGAGCATCCTTCAACGAAGCTGTACAGTATAGTACTTATTTGAAACCAACAACTACTCTCTCACGCTTACTTTGCTATGCTTTTTTGTGAGCAAGATTATGTTTGAGCTCTCATTCGTTTACTCTTACCATATCAAAAGCTTTTCAAGGCATACATTTTTTAGCCAAAACTTTTTCTCACGCTTTTGAAGACTTTCCTTACATGTAAATTGAAACTTTTAGTGCTTTTATACATACTAGGAGTGCCAGTTACTGTCAGAATTCGACCGTTTTTCTGGGTTGTTTTTTTGAGGGTCAAACTTAGAACGTCCAGTAACTTACAAAGAAAATAGCAGCTAAGTGAAAAAAATCCTGCTTTGGAACTACAAAATGATTTGTTTTTAATTTTTTTATCTTGTTTAAAAAGTTTACTTGGATAACAGTTTAATAACTAATAATTTCTCTTTAAACTATGTTTTTTTTTTAATTCTTTGATCGGCAGACAAATGGCACGGGCTTGAAATATTTTTCAACCAATTTTCCTTTTTCTTTTTTGACACTACAAAATTATTTTCTTCAAAATTTTTGAATAGATTTCTAACTAAAATTACAAAATATGAGCTTCTACTAGAATTATTCACCATTAAACTTATGGAGTAGGCAACCCTTGAGACGGAATAACCAAAATTAATTTTTTTTGTTTTTTGTATTTCTCGCCAAGCGACTATAGATTAACTAATGAAAGAAATTTGTTGCTTAAACAATCGCAATCAGATGAATATGTATTTTGAATGATTCCGACTTTAAACCAACGCACATCTTCCTAAGTGAAAACACTATCAGCTGAATCAAAAAAAAAATGCCTACAGCTGAGATCACCTTTTTGGCATTTCCTTTTATCTAATACAATTTATTCCCAATGCACAAATACACTGAACCGGAAACACACCAACAGCCTGCTAGAAAAAACGGTATGGAGATGAGTTACGCGACTCAGCTGGCCATTGAACACCTTTAATCCACTGAAGTCACTGGGAGCGGATGACATATTCCAGGGTTGGGCAAGCTTGCGGCTAAAAAGAGCCACATAAGGGTATTCTAAATGTTGCAAAGAGCCATAAGAAACACAACAACAAAATTACTAAAATTAAAGACTCAATATATGGACATATGTAAGTATAATATTTATTTTTATGTTTTTCAAAACGTCCACTTTGTCTCGTTATTCGAATATAAGGCTTCGAAAATATCAAAACTTTCCACATGCCACATTTGAGGGATGTGGCCAGGCTTTTCAACTTAGAGATGGCTAATGGCCTGAGCCTTTTATCCATGACTAATTGTATTAAACATTTGACCTCGTCAGAGTATTCGAGTACTGCCTCTCCACAAAATAATAAAAAGAGCCGTACTGTATTGAGCAAAAATAAAGTAAAAGAGCCGATGTTTTCTAAGCAAAGAGCCGCATGTGGCTCAAAGAGCATCATTTGCACACCGTTGACATATTCCCCGGCATGCTACAGCAGGGGTTGCTTAGAACTCGTTATTGGACCGCTATTAAAAATAGGTAGAAGTACCGGCCGCTGTGACTCAGTGGTTAGAGTTGCGTTCTACCGCTGCATAAGACTGCTTTCGAATTAGAAAAAGTTTTTCTAACAGCCGTCGCCCCTCAGCAGGCAATGGCAAACATCAAGACGCTCATCAATAATTGGAGTAGAAGCTCGGCAAAAGTGTAAGCGCCAAATTATTGTATGTATATACACCAAATGCGTGGAGAAGAACCAATATAGTTTTTATTCCGAACATCGGAAAGAAAGAGCCACTTCATCCGAAATTCTTTAGGCCAATCTTTCTCACTTCGTTTGCATTAAATGCCTTAAAAAAGGTTATACATAGATAACTATGTAAGGAGTACGGTTTTATCGAACTATCCACTGAACTCGTGCCAGCACAAGCAATGATAACGATACATCGATGCATCGCAAACAATGAATACTTAGAAATAATAATCTTGAGAACAAATATTTAAACTGATATTTAATGGCCAGTGTTTGCGAAAACGGCCGAAATACGGGACTGCAAAGAGCTTGAAATGCTGGCCGGCAGGAGAAACGCCCGAAAATTTTACCAGACAGTTAGGCGACTTACGGAAGGTTTCAAGACCAGTGCGAACTAGAGACCGATGTCCAGAACGTACTTAAATTATAGAGGGAAAATTTTTCCAATCTATTGAATGGCAGCAGCGCTGAAAATAGTGGAGAAGACGAACCCGAGACCACAGTCGATGACGATGGAGTCGATGTCCCACCGCCTGACTATGGCGAGGTACAAATAGCAACAACGCGGCTGAAAAACAACAAAGCTTTGAGAGAAAGATTCTACAGAAGATTTACGGGCCTTTACGCGTTGGCGACGACGAGTACCGCAGACGATGGAATGATGAGCTGTACGAGCTTTTTTACAACGACATGTACATTGTACAGCGAATTAAAGTACAGCGGCTCCTCTGGCTTGGCCATGTCGTTCGAATGGGCACAAACGCTCCAGCCCTGAAAGTATTCGACTCGAACCCCGTTGGTGGTAGCAGAGGAAGAGGGAGGCCTCCTCTGCCTTGGAAAGACCAGGTGGAGAAGGCCTTTGTTTCCCTTGGCATTTCCAATTGGTGTCTTTTGGCAGTGAAGCGAAACAACTGGCATGCTTTGTTGGACTCGGCCAAAATTGCCTAGGCGAAAGAAGAAGAAACAATACCCTCGTCCCTTGGATAAACGGAATGCTCAGTATGAGAAGGGTGGAAATTCAAACCTGTACGAATAACATCGTTGTAGCCGAATGAATAAGGGGCTCTCCACAAGGTGGCGTTTTATCTCCACTACTACTATGGAACAAGAGCTAACAAATACTGGTTTAACTTGCCAAGGGTGCGCTGATGATATGCAGATGAACGTTGAAAACACCCTGTGTCATAGAATCCTACTAGGGCTGAATGTAACCAAAAATTGTTGTTCCAAAGTGGGGCTGAATGTAAGCCATCTAAGATCACCTTTGTACCAATCACAAAAGGCTTTGAAGATCTTCTGCGTTTTGCATAAAAGTTTACTCGCTGGGACTACACCCAAGTATGTACTTCATTTCGGAAAAAATCTAAATAGTGACCCCTTTAAGGGCAGGGGGAACAAGGTAGGATACCTTCTCCTTCTAGAGAAGAGCGTTAGCGGCAAGCCAATTCCCTCTATACCAAGTGTCAATCATTACCAGTGACTTTTGTGCTTTCTTGCATACAGTTAAGAGAAAAGGGTCTGTAAAATGTATGCCCCGTTTTTAAATGATCAAAGATTTATGTCCATTCTTTACCTTGAAAAAAGCATACCTGTACGAATTTTTCATGTTGCAAAAATAAAAAAATAATAATAATATATTTTCCCTTTTTCGGGATGCTGCTTTCCTTGAAGAAGTACGTCAGAGATTTTGATATGACTTCCTTTTAATGTATTTTTTTTATTTATAAAAACAGACAAATTTTCGAATTTGTCTCAACTATTTCTTCGACTTCATTCCGTATGTAGTTAAAAGCTCTTTTTATTTAGTAGTGATTAATTTTTACCGTAAAAATCTGTCCAAAACACCCACAGTGCATGTTTAAGCTTGAAAGTTTTTTCTGTAAATAATGACGTTTTACGCATGCTACACAATGACGTCTTAACCACTTGACCCCTAAATATTAGCCAAACTGCCATTGTTAACACTGTAGCACTTGAGTACCAACAACTGTTATGTGACCCTCCACCCACAACAAAAACACACGCAAGAGAGGGAGAGAGAGCAAGAGAAAGATAAGCTCATAGTTCTCGGACTCTCCGATATGTCAGCCGTCGTTGATTGCGCTCCTATTCTCCGCTATGCTGGCATCCAACAGAAGCTGTGTTGGCTAAAAAAGCTCAAGGTTGGTGAATCTCCCGATACATATCACGTCTCAGCGCTTTTTTATGCGCCACAAGCGGGAACAGCTCTACTATTTAGCTCTACTGCTGCTGGTGCTGCACATTTTAGCCGAATTCGCTCATTGTTTCCGTTTTTTCTGTTTGCACAGCCAGCAAAAACTTGCGCGACGCAACGCATCACTTCGTTTCGGTTAAGCTGTCGATTTTTTTCTACGACAATGTCGAAACGGCGCGCTCGGTGGTTGTTTCATCGCCATCGCTGTGGTTGGTCGGTCGGTCTCCAGAAAACTCAGTGTGCTTGAGGCCGATAGTCGCTGGGAATACGCCGCGATGCTAAGAACCGCGTACGCAAACGAAGTTGTCGCCGTCATTAGTGCCGCTACCGCTACCGCTGTCGTTGTTTTTGCTGTTGTTGTAGTCGGTTTCGTTGTAGTTGTTGCGCCCGCTGCCGTTGTCCACGCCGCGGCCGTTGGCAATTCCTCCGTCACATTTACTACCACTGGGGTGCACAAGAAATACGAAGAAACGGAAACTGTAGCAAAAGTGCATACATAAAAGGCGGTAGGGAGGAAGTGAGCATATATACGTACAATTAAGAAAGGAAAAGGAAGTGCAAATTTGTGAAAAAGTGCAAGTGGCAGTAAGAGCAAAGCAAGAAGTGGCTATCCTCGAACGCGCCGCGCCCGCCGCCGCTGCTGCCAGCGGGCTGCTGGGCGACTAAGCCGCATTTGCTGCACTCTCGTAGTCAACGTCGAGCAAGATTGCACAGTGCGGGAAGGTGCAACCAGAAGTTAGCGCTACTAAGTACCTAGCTGCACAAAGTGTACGAAGGCTTAACTCTGTCGAAGATCATTTTCGCAGTTACCGGTTAGACGGATCGACAGTTGCACGGGTAATGGTTGCGGTGACCGTTGACGCAGTGCGTTTCTGCGCGCTGCTTCAGTTACTGATTTTTATGCGGGTGTGCGTGTTAGTGCGACTGTAAAGCTATAGTGCAGTGCGAGTTCAACTTTCGTACTATGCCTCTTGGAACGTCGTAACGCAAAAGATGCTCTTTCTCACATTCTAATGCACGAAATTAATGAAAAAATTTTGGTGAAAAGTTACAAGGTCACTAGCGAAAAAGTGTCAAAATCGCGGTGATAATAAGAAAATCTATAAAATAATTGTGAAATTTTGCTGAAGTTGCTTGTTACTGCTTCCAGTATCTACTCTCTCACCAAATTCTTCCATCCCTTTGGCCATACAAGCTTCAGCTGGCGAGTAGTGTAGTGTTTCGGAATTAAATAAAAAAAATTACAAATGAATGCCTGGCAGTGCAAAAAGTAGAAAAATTTGGGTGGAATAAAAAAAAACCGTAAACCCCTCCCATCTCTACGAAGTGCATACAATCTTTTGCCACTACAGCCATTAATGTTAATGACGTAAAGTGAAAATTTCAGTAGCCATCAGCGACCTTTGCGCGTATCCTCTTCAACTTTTCGACGCTTCCATCTACCAACACTTTCGTCGACGACTGCGTTTTACGTTTTGCCTTTGGTGTATTTTAATGCTGAAGGTAATTAACCAAATCATAAAAAGTGTTTCAGTTAGGTGCTCAAAGGAGTAGTTAAGCTTGCGGTTAAAATCAAAAACATTATTCAGTTTCGTTGGTTATTATATTTTGTTTTCTTTAAAATATTAATTGAAATCCTCCTACTCTTCTGACGTTTCGGCGTAGCTTTGTGCTTTTGTGTGTGGCCTGAGTGTATGTATGTGCGCTTCCTAGCTAACAAGGAAATTTCGCTTTGCCTTTGTGTGTGTCCTTGAAATTTTCGGATGCTTTCCTTGCAAACTAAATAAATACGTATTTAGTACTGTGCGTATGTGTTGATTTATTTATTTTCGTTTCTTTTGGTTTCCATTAAAACTACAAAGTTCAAGAAATTGTGTTGCTTTGGGTGATATATATATTTCCTAATCTGTGATAAATAAAAAGCAAAAAAATTAAAAACACAATTAGCCAGCCAGGCTTCTTGAAGAACTAAAATATAATACAAATGAATAGTTGAACTAAAAAAATGAACTTAAAAGTGTAATCTAACTGAGAAATTCTACCGAACTTGTTGTTACATATAGTGAATAAAATTTAAAAAGGACCAAATTCTTCGCCTTTTTCTTCAGCTCCTTTTTCATAGCTATATTAATGTATTGAAAATTGTTCAAAAGGAAGCATGCTGCATGTAGTCAAAAATGGAATTTTATCAGCGACCGAAAATAACCGATAAATACCAAGATGTTTATTTTTAGATAGTTATTTTGTGATTTTTAACCGACTTGAAAAAAGGAGGAGGTTACCAATTCGTCGGAATATTTTTTTATGTATGTTACCGGATAACTATGGACCCCGTAAACCGTTTTTGATAATTTGGTTTAGTTTCGATCATTGGATCATGAAGAAATTAACGGTGCTCCTAAATTAATTGTATTTTTCTTTTCGATAAAAAAATCGTTATTTTGGGTTTGTTCTTTTTTTCCATAATTTTCAACCGTTATAATGATTATTCTTGATCAAAAAAATAAAAATCCAAAAATAACGATTATTCATGATCGAAAAAATTAAAATGCAGTATCTCTGCAACTGATGGATTGCCATCCCGAGTGGAAGGTGCAACACTTGAGGATAGACTTTTCAGCGCTAACTGTGTTGCTTTTGAACGCCCTGATCATGGCATTTTGGATAGCTCTGACCTCATCCGTTTACCACACGGTGGTTGGATAGTGCTCTGCGACTATATCCAGCTTCACTCCGCACAGTGCATCCCTGAAGGAAACCGGCCCCCGCGACAATCTGCAGGTGTATGAGGCACATTTGCTTCACCTGTGGGCACATATGCTCTCGGGCTTGATACGATGAATTCTTCACGGGAGAGGCGAGATGTCACATAGCGTTCTGACGGGATTTGTATCATACGAGGGACTGTACGTCCCCGGTAGTTCTGTAGCGATGGCTTCTGTTTCGACAGAAGTAGAAAGGCCAGCGTTGGACTTTGTTTGGAGCTGTGCAGCTCCTTCTGGCTTTTGGTTTTCATTATTTTTACTTCCCATGTGTATCCCACGAGTATTGGGGAGGGGATGTCAGCTGGAACATAGCCCCCAGTATGCCGAGCAGGAGGACTTATTCGTACGGATGACACTTGGAATTACGGATTTCATCGAGTTGCCCTCTCTAGATCCGCCATATTAAGTAAAAGTAGGGGCACCTCGTCGCCACGTCTGGTCTTTATTGAGCCATCCGCCCCTGAGTCAGAACATTACAATACGTATGAAGCAATATCAAGAGCCTTAACCCCCATTAAAATCATAAAATAACGGTTAAATGTGATCGGAAAATAGAAATAAAATTTTAACGGTTGAATTGGGATTCTTATTATAATGATTGTAACCGTTACGGTCCATGAATGTTATTCGTCCTTTTTTTGAGAAATAGTATCGGAAATAGATACTATTTAGGTAAACAATGTTGATATTCCCGGTTTTTATACTCCGCAAAAAGGAATATGGAGCAGTTAAGCTCGTAATTGTGCTCAGTTTAATATACAATGACTCAATTAATTTAATATGCAATTTCGAAAAAACGCACGTGTACATATACAAATTTAAAGAATTTAGGAAAAGAAAAAACTAATGATTTCTCCTAGAGTTGTGACCTTTTCAAAATAATTCGGTACTCGCCCTGACGTCGACAATACAACTGATACAAAGATGTGCCATTTTCGAGCTTAATAAACACAGAGAAGCATTTAGATTATATCGATATGAAAAAATGTATTTATCAAATTATGCATATTCAATTATATATTTCGGCAGATGCTTCGCAAGGATCCGACACATCTACAGCTAACTGCATGCGCAGATAAAATTAAAGAAATTAAACAAAGGCGCTGCACAGTGTTTTCACTTGTGTGGATCAACGGTCAAAAATCGTTTTCTACATGTTACTTTTTGTCCAGGCTAGGATGGTAATGAAAATGGTTGATATGGGATCAAAACTGCGCCCGCCTTCCATATAAGTGTATTTTTGTAAAATGCAAAAACCACGATAGTTAAATAACTACTGCAGCCAAATTGTTAAAAATTGATATGTAGAATCAGTTTTAAGCAAAATTTAGTTTTTAACAAATTTTGGAAAAGGGGCGTGGTCAAGCCCACATCATGAAATATGTGTACCCCAGTAACTTTTTAATCGATTTCGTGTATGTGCGTTGTATTAAAATGTGATATATTTTCACCGTTTTGAATGGAAAAAAATGATGTAAATAAACTCCTCTTTTTTTTGATATTTGATAAAAAAAATCAGCGCCTCGACGAAACTTGGAACTGGAGAACTCTACTTTTTATTAAACTTTCAAACTGTATTTGAGTTAGGGCTGTTTTAAGTTAGGGCTTTTTTGAGTTAGGGTCTTTCTATATTAAGGTAGCGATATATAAGTAAGGATATTTTAAAGGATGTTGAGTTCGACAGATTAGAAAATTTTTCTGGATATATCGTTTATAAATTGGGGTTGACACAATTTGGACATAAAACATCAGAGCAACGAGACCATAATTAAACCTCGTAAATTTATTATCTGAGGGTGGACTTAGTTAGCCAAATTCTGAGTTTTTATCACAATTGGAGAAACTAAATTCAGTTTTTGTTAATTACAATTGGGAACTATGGCAACAGAACAAAATTTAATGAAAAATTGAATTTGTAATTGCAATGTAAATTTTGAAGAAAGAACAATTTTTTTCGGCGAGAACATTTTTCAGAGTTTGGCACTTGAATAATCTAAAAACAACAAAATACACAGAATCAAAAAGAAAATGAAAAAAAAATTACGTCTTATGTATGCACGTTTTCTACAGAAAAGTGATTTCTAATACTTTTATTTAAAAATGTGGCAAGGCCGTATATATTGTTCAGAAAAATTATAGACGATTTTAATCAAAAATATTCGAAGTGAAACTACCTTCACATATTTGTATCATGAGCTATGCTCTTTCAACCATCATCTCGCCTGTCATTTGACAGGAGCAGTATTGTCACAAATATGGCGACACTTCTATCTATTTTTCCATCTATATTCTCATTTATCAAAGGTATTTTTCTGTTATCAAACAATATCTCCCTAAGTATTTTATCAAATTCAATCACTGAAACATTGTTGAAATTTGATAATTTCTTAAAAAAAGTGTCCTTAAAAGGCTAAAACCACTGTATCCGGTCAATCCAGCTCCATATCTTCCATAAAACTCCATAAATTTTAAATAGTGTTGCCACCAAATTTATGATTTTTTTAAATTTTGATCCTAATAATGCAACTGAAATGGCTGCCCCAGTTAAAAATTTAATCAATGCTAAAAAATTATATAGGTTAGGTTAGATTAGAGTGCGTTGTAAATTCTTTGTGGTCCCATTTGCAGTTGTTTAATATGAAAAAGATATGATGGAACATTGTCCACAAATACAAAATGAGAACATTTGCCGTTTACATTTCTTTTCCCGTTATGACTCAATTGCTTAGAGGATAGTTCGAATTCTGCTTTTGTGTTAGAAAACTATTATGCCGCCAATATGAATATGAAACATTAGTTCACGCAGTCATAATCTAAAAAAGATTGGCAATAAGCCGTGCAAATCAAATCCCTCACCGACGCGTCCAAGTTCATGAACAGCTTCGAGTGCATGCGTTGCGAACTAATAGGACACGTCACTTTTTATTCAATGTTTCGTCACTTTTTAGTTACTTTTTGTCACAATAGTCTCGTAAATAGAGAAAAAACATTCCACAAGGATGCGATAAAATCGTTTTCCTATTAAGTTTGATCAAACGCTTGTATACTCGTACATGGCGTATGAGTAACATTCTTTCATACCAAAAAAATCATTGCACATTTCCATTTGACCATTGAATGAAAAAGAACAAGCTGAAACGAATAAAAAAATTAAAAAAACCTTTATTTTTTTTGAAATTTTTTGCAGTTAGAATTTTTATTTTTGTTATTTTTTTCATAAGAACAAAAAATGTGGAATTATTAATAAATTTCTCTGAAAACACTAGGCCTATCGAAAAGCGATTAATGCTTCTTTTGTGGGGAATTTTTTTCCTTTCATTTCTTATTAAGATTGTCGTAAAATATACGTGAATAATGGTAAATTACAAATATCTCGAAAACTTGTCCATAAAGAGAAAATTAACTCGATTTTCAGAATCAGCAAGCGATTTTATATAGAAATTGGATAGTGGCGTCTGGGGCGATTTCTTGCTGCAAGCCAGTTTTATTAAAAAAAAAAAAATAATAAATAAAATTGAGAGTAAGAAAAAAAATAAATAAAAAAAATGTGACAGTAAGAAAGTGTCTTGCGTAGTAAGGGAAAGTTTACCTTGAAATGACTTCAAAGACATTTTTTCTTGGTTTTAAAGAAAAATTTAGTCACACTCCCAGATATATACAGCAACAACTGTTCAATAAAAATCCAAACTTTTCTGTTAAAGGATATTCCTGAAAAAATGTAAAAAAAAATTATTTTTTTAGCCAACTCTGCTTTTAACACTTGAGCTTCTAGTTGAACTATTTTTTTCGAACATAGCAGTACGCGTGTATGCAATATTCTTATGCATGCACTTATGACCATACGTAAAATCTATATGCATGTATGTACAGCTACAATTGTACTTGAACTCAGCACTTGAGAGCTCTTGGTGTTCTTGTTGTACTTGTTGTAAGAATAAGAACAACTTGAAAAGCGGAAGTGTGAAGTATCTGCAATTGCGGCAACTGTAGTGCTTCCGGGTCGAGTGGGCGGGCAAAACATTCATTTAAGAACTTTTCCAATTCAAAGATGGCTTTTTTCTTCATACCTGCCTGCAGAGGCAAGAATTATAAGTTTTTTTTTGTATTTTTCTTTTCAACAACAACGTTAGTGCAAGGTGGGGCCGAATAAGGCAAGAAAAGAAAATTAATTGAAAGGCTAAAAGTGTATGCAGTGCAAAGGAATAAGTACAAGCAAAAATATAAAACTGTTTGAAAAAAGCGTGATTTACTGGCGAGAGTTGTGCTAGTTTTTTGGCGAAAATTGTATAGCTTGCTGATATGCATAAAAATACAGACATTTTATAGCGTGCCTTATTTTAGTTGTTTTTTCTTAAAATTTATTTAAATTAAATTTTAATTAATTAAGTATTTGTTTTTTTTTCTAATTGCAGTGTTACAATGCCGCCGATCGTTGAATTCTATATTTGTGTAAAAAACCTTGGCTATTGTGCAACTGAATTAATTACGATAGCAATAAATTTTAAGTAGCTGACAAAAAACGGAAGATTTTCAAAGGCGTTAAATTAATTGTGTATAATAGCGAATAGTAGTTTATCTACTACTAATAATAATGTATGTAACGTGATTTTTACAAATAATTGCAACAAGGCATATCAATAAAAAACCCGCCCCGCCCATAGACAAAATCTGACAACACCAGAGTGTAATGAAAGATAATTTTCATAAAAAAAGTGTGAATACATAAATAATAATAAAAAGTTCAACTAAAAATAATCCTTTACGCAAATGCAAAGTCACCAAAAATAGCAAATAACTTAATACTAAGTAAATGTGCAACAATACAAAAATATCGATGCTATAAATTAAAGCGAAAAATTTTAAATTATCTAAAAATTCGCAAAAAATAATGACTGCAAAATTCTTTAGAAAAGTGCATTCAATTCAAATAAATTCAACTTAACTAAAATCAATAACATAATTATCAATTACCAATAATATAATAATAATACAGCTTCTCCAAAAATAAAGTTGTCCAGCATTTAAATTTAAGAATTCATAATTTAATTTCAATAAATTTCAAAAGCGCGTTATTGTTGTTGCAACAACGGATTACCTGCAATAGTTTACAGCAGCATATACTTATAGACGTAGTTTGCAATTTAAGGTGAGTTTAAAGTTTTTAAAATTCCAATAATACAACTATATTTTGTATGTTTCAATATCTAGTGTGACTATTGTATTGATTTGTATTTGTTTGTTACAAAAAAAATATTTCTTTATTGAAAATGAACGTCATTTAGAGTTCGCTCAAAGTGATTTTATTTTTGCTTAAGACTGTGTGCATACTAATGTATGTACAAAAATGAAGTTCTAGTTAACTAGCACAGCTTTTGATATGTTCAGGAAATTGTTGTCTGTGGTTCGCAACTAAGCGAAGAATATACAAGTATGTACTGTTTTTGTTATGCATCCTTTGTAAGCGTTTGGTTATATTTTTGAATCAAATAAATGCTCAGCACATTCATTTAAAATTTTCATTATGGAACAACTTTCGAAAAGTTTCTTAGTATGCAAAAAAGCTTGTTATTTCACATTTCCGTTGCTAACAAATGCATCAAAGAAAGAAGTTCCTCCAGGTGTTCGAATCGTTGAATAATTGTAAAAGTTCATTATAATCAATCCTTGGTTGTTATTTTTCTAAAGCATTTGGTAAATATTCTAGCTTTTCTTGTCGCAATTTGTTTTCACGGTTAACTCCTGAAATAGGTTATCACTAGTTGCAACAAATGAAGACTGATCAAATGGTGGTAATTTTTTTTAGCGTTTAGAGAGGTCACTGCTGGACTTTGAGTAGCGCCAAACTCATGAGAGAAACCAGCTGAAAGTAAAATTTCCATTGCGTAGTGACGGTTCCGTAATTTGGCAAATTATGTGCCGATTTCTCAAGTAGCTTTCAAAATGTATCTGCCCTTCAAACACATTTTTTCAGAACAAAATTTGTGCTTAAAGGGCAGATAAATTTTGAAATTTACTTAAAAAAATAAACGACCTTAAGTCGCTATTATATTTTAACATAGGCTTGAGCTCTAGTTTACAGCCAGCAGGTTAACTTTAAAATCTTTATCGCTTTCGCACGTTTGTGTCGAAGATGAGGAAGAAATATTTAATTGGCTAAGGGCAATTTTCACAGTGAAGAGTTAACTCGCATCCGGCAGTTAACTCACAATTTTTGTACTGTTCACTCGCTCTTTTCATATATTGAACTTTTATCTTTTGCTCACACATATGTCTTAGCCTTCTTCGGGCCTCTTTATTTTCTGTATTTAAATTAGGGGTCGGCAAAGCTTACTCGTGCGAACAGTGCGCTCATCACCAGTGTTGCCAGAGAAAGTCCCCTAAAAATCTTGATTTTTTCAAAAAAAATCTTCAAAATAAGATTTTAAAGCTAAAAAAAAATCTTTTCGATACCAAGAAATCTTCATTTAAAAATACCTTCAAAGAAACACATAATTCAATATTGGCTTTATGGCTGTAAATATCCTTTTTATGTTGATTGAAAAAAATTAACAAATTTATGTTATAAAGTACTTTTTATATCAACTTAAACTATCACAAAATTTTTAGCACAGTTTGTTTTCTAAGTCTATGAGTTTACAAATAATGAACCTACGCATAAAATATGTATGTACATTGAAAAAACGCGTATATATACATTTGTATGCATACAGTGGCAAAAATATAATTAGGGACGCGACAGTTTAGCAAGTTTTGGCTATTTTTATTTGGTTTTTTTAAAGTTTATTATTTTTTTATGAAAGCTTATGTAGGTCCAAACTTCGATCTCTGTACAAAAGTTGAGAAAATTCAAGAAAGTTTTATAAAAATTTCGAGTTTTTAATGCCAATGACGCTGCCACTGCTACATTGTAATTCCACTATAACATACTCATCAAAACCAACATTTTTCTTCTTTCTTCATTTGCTGCTTACAATGATGTAAGCATAAAATGTTAACAATTTTAACCTAAACTTAAAAAATCTTACTTCATACACAAAAATCTTAATTTTGAAGATATTTTCAGTGTAAAATTTTGCTTTTTGAAAAAATCTTATTTTCAAGATTTTTAATAAAAAACAGCACAAAAAATCTTCATTTTCAAAATAAATCTTGACTTATGGCAACGCTGCTCATCACACATATTCTTACGCTCAGTGAATCAGTCGTTGATCAGACAGCAACGAAGCAACATGGCAATTGGCAGTGCTGATCATTTTCTTGTGCACAATGATATATGCGCACTAAAATGACTGAACAAAAAATTGTATGATTCCAAATGCGTTCGGTGTGATGTAATGTCTTCTGTGCCACATAATCATTAAAGGAAGGCGGGAATAAAAATTCAGAAGGCATTATAATTTGCTTCACAAAGATTTTGACAAATTTCAGAGTGTAGAAAGGGAAAGTCTGTTTATTAAAAAGAAACAGATTTGTCTTCAAAAGATTAAGTAATAGATTTCCCAAGTAGAAGAAGAAGAAGATAATAAGGCATAAGAAAGACAACTTCAGTAAAAATGACTGAAAAACTTAATTAGTTCGAATTTTGTTGAAAAGGGAAGACCTTTTGCAGATGGTATATTTATAAACGAAATTTTTAAATAAGTTTTGCAGAAACTCAATAGCGAATTGAACCTTGTTATTGAACCTTGTTGTTTAAGTTTTTTTAGTGGAATTTTAGTTGCTTTTATTTATTTTAATTAGTTAAAAGTTTGCAACCACTTTTGATTTTGAAGTTTTGTATGAGGATAAGTTTAGTTCCAGTGCCACTGTTTCTAAAAATCATATGGAACTTTATTTGTGCAGATTAGTGAAAGAAGCGATGTTTTCTTTTTTTGATAGCAAAATTTTGGCACTTTTCGATCTTTGTCTTAAATAAAAAAGTTTAAATATTATTTTTGATTTCTATAATATAACAGAAATAAAAGTCATTTTCCTATGGAATTGGCAGTGAAAATAATTTTATTTTTAACTGTTTTTATAAACATAAAAAATGATTACATTCTGGAAATTTTATTATTAAAAATATTTATTATTTCAAGTATAAAAATTATATTTAGGTAGTTCAAAAGTTGTTTTATTTTTCCTAAATGGTTAAGCTTTACATCAGCCGTAAACATTTTTTTACTGTTTTGTAAATAAAAATTCTTCCTTCACAAATCAGTAATAACTAACTGACGTCTGCTGTAAAACTTTATTATATAGGACAAATAAAATAACTTGTGAATTTATAAAGCGATTTTATGAAGGTTTATTTAATTTTTTATTAGTTGGAATAAAACCATATTTATTGGTATACAATGCAAGGAAATATTCCTTTGGCCGTTACTCTTGTTTTCTCGCCCTAGTTTTTAAGTACTTTAATAAAAATCAAGAGTAATAATACATTAATAATTACAACATTGTGGCAAAAATACATTAATAATTTTTAGAAAAAAAAATGTATTCGTCACACATCGTTCTTCACACCACTGTGCTGCGAAATGACTCCGCGCTCACCAATACACCCTCAAAGCCAATTTTGCCGACCCCTGATTTAAATCAACGTTCTGTCCTCTTCATTTGTTATTTTAACTACTGCATCATAAAACAAAAAAAAATCATTCGTTTCCCCATTCACAACTTTTTTTCTTTATCCAT